>SSBO01000009.1:10057101-10070309 GCA_005281725.1 Wuchereria bancrofti
ATGAGAAATTTCTTTTAATCCTATTGAAAGGTAGGAAAGGTGAATGAATAAATAATATAATCATATATTACAGGTATTATCAATAGTAGAAATCAAATTTTGACACAAGATAAACATAATATGAATGCAATAAAATATAATTTTTAAAAAAAAAAATTAAAATTTAATAAGAGGAAAAAATTTTTTTGAATAAAAAATTTATTGGCAGCAATAGATGTTTGATTACTTCAAAAAGAAAAGCTTTTTCCATTTTACATTACAAAAAGAAGATAAAAAATTTTATGAAACCGGAATTAAATGACTATAAAAATTTCATATTGTACACAAAAATGTCATCCAGTAGACTAATTAATAGGTTTATTTGACATTTTTCTTTCTCTTCATTTCAAAAGAATTTTCTTTTTAAAAAAAGTAAAGAAAGATTTTTTTCTATAATTAATAATATAAGCACAATTTTTGAGCATAGCAAAATAAAAATTCGTCCTAAAAATGTGATTCATTATAATTGCAATTTCTATTTTTTCCATCTCTCACTTCCTTTCCTTTTTTTCTCTCCCTCTCTCTCTCTCTTTTCCACTCTTTTTTTTTAATATGCTAAATTTTCTAATAAATTATTGATGGAAAGCTAAAATGGATCCAATTTTTCAATGCTAACGAAAAAAATAAAATAAAATAAAATTAGGTCACATTTTTTTAAATCCATTTTTTGAAAAAAAGAAGAAAAGATCATTTATCTTTTAAAAAAAACTGTTAAATATAGTTGAGATAAAAAAAATAAATCAATCAAAAATCGCGTCTTTTAATTTTTGTTTTCCACATTAAAAATGACAAATTAATTGACTTGTTGATTCACTAATCGATCGAATAACTGAACAAATTGAACAATTAAATAGCTGAAATAATAAATTAGTAGCAAAAGCAAGAAAAAAAAAAGGCGAAACGAAGTTGAAATGTGTTTTACTTTTATAAAATTAATTTCTAAATCCAAATGGAAATAAAAAGAAAAATTAAATTTAAGATATTAAGCAGTTTTTTTTTCTTTTTTACTATTATTTCGTTATATAGAAATAAAAAAACTATGTGATAAATTTATAGTTTAATAAAATAATTCAAATTTATATGAAAGATTTTTTTTTTTCACATAAAAATATGTAATGAAATATTGTCTTCATTTTAAATATTTCAATTTTGCCTTCAATTATTTGTAAATTTATGATCAACAAATGGAAATTAATATTTTTATAGGTTAGTTTATTTATTGCTTAAAAATTTCCTACATTTTCTTTCTTTATTTCTTTTCTTCTTTTTTCTTGCGAGAAAAAAAAATGAAGCGAAACTATTTATTCGATTATTTGTCAACAAATTACGCCGTGTGAAGATAATACATATAACAATTATATTATATCCATTAGTTTATTTATTTTTTTTTTTTGTCATTTTTTTCTTTTTAAATTTTCATTCCAAAGTTTTATTTTCTTAAATTTTACATTTTCACCTTTTTTTTTTTGAAAAAATTTTCATTTTTAAGATTATTCAATTCAATATTTTTCATTTAAATTATTCATTGCTATTAGTTAACAAATTATATTAAAAAAAAAAAATGAAAAAGTAGACATATTATAATAGAAGAAACATTTTACAAATTTTCTAATGAAAAGTGCTAAACATTTAAAAAATTTTTTTACCTATTCATATGTATATTTGATAAAATTGAATAAAAGAAAGAAGAAGTTTACTTGAAAATCTAATAAAAGTAGAGAGAGGAAAAAAACGAGAAAATATAAAATTTTTATCCAATCAATTTAAGATTTTTTTTTTTTTTTTTTGTTCCTATTAGCTAATAGGAATGAATAATTTTTATGAAAAATATTGAATTGAATTCAATAAATGTAACTTATATAAAAATGAGAAAATAAAATGATATGAATAATTTTATGATAAAAATATAGTAATGAATTAATGATAATACTTAAAATATGGTAAAATGATAGTAAATCAATGGATCAATGAGAAATTTTAAAAATAATCTACAATAATTATCATTAATATAGTAATGATTAGGATGAAAAAAATATAAATTGTCTAAATGGAAAAGCGCGCAAATCTGATCATTATCAGTTGGATATGGAAATTATCAGTAGTTATACTGTTTACTTTTTATTATCATTTTCATTTGGAATTCAAATTATCATGTTTAATTGCCAGGACATTTAATTACATATTTATTTATGGTTACACTCTGTCTTCCAATATAAATCTGCTAATGATAAAAAATCATTATTAGGCGGTAATGTCTCATCATTTGGTGACAATTGTTAAGCTTTTTCAATCATTGTTATTTTTCGTTTGTTTGTTTTTTGTTGGATCTATTTTAGCGCATTTATCATCGTATGCTTCTTTTTTATGTCTCTAATAATTTCTTTTTAGAATAGAAATGAAAACAAAGAAGTATTGGATAAAAAAAATTTGATAGCTTAAAAAAATTGAAAAATAAAATGATCCATAAGTTTTTTCTTTTTTACTTTTACTTACAATTATTAAATAACTTCCAAACTGAATCATTTATAAGTTCTATTTGATTTTAAATCAAGAAAAAAAAACTTCATTGTGTAAGATTTGAAATGATTGGAAAAGATTGAAATATATTCGACATTTTTTCTTCTCCCACTTAAAAGAATTGTTGAAAAACAAAAAACGAAAATTATATATAATAATAAAATAAATTAAAATAAACACATTATTTGATTAAAAAAGAAACGCATATGAAAATAGGTTCAAAAAACTAATTAAAAAAAATAGTTACTCTAAAGAAGTATTTATAGGTATTGTTGAAAAAAAAAAGAAAATATGAAATTAAAAAAAAAAACTGCCTTATTATTTTGATGTTTTATAAAATATGATTGAATGAATGTTTTATAAAAGAATATATTTGAACAATGAATGCAATTCAGAATCAGAAAAGAATAAATCAGTAAATGTGGTTCAGAATCAGGAAAGAATAAATCAGTAAATGTGGTTCAGAATCAGGAAAGAATAAATCAGTAAATGTGGTTCAGAATCAGAAAGGAATAAATCAGTAAATGTGGTTCAGAATCAGGAAAGAATAAATCAGTAAATGTGGTTCAGAATCAGAAAGGAATAAATCAGTAAATGTGGTTCAGAATCAGAAAGGAATAAATCAGTAAATGTGGTTCAGAATCAGAAAGGAATAAATCAGTAAATGTGATTCAAAATCAGAAAGGAATAAATCAGTAAATGTGGTTCAGAATCAGAAAGGAATAAATCAGTAAATGTGATTCAAAATCAGAAAGGAATAAATCAGTAAATGTGGTTCAGAATCAGAAAGGAATAAATCAGTAAATGTGGTTCAGAATCAGAAAGGAATAAATCAGTAAATGTGATTCAAAATCAGAAAGGAATAAATCAGTAAATGTGGTTCAGAATCAGAAAGGAATAAATCAGTAAATGTGGTTCAGAATCAGAAAGGAATAAATCAGTAAATGTGATTCAAAATCAGAAAGGAATAAATCAGTAAATGTGGTTCAGAATCAGAAAGGAATAAATCAGTAAATGTGGTTCAGAATCAGAAAGGAATAAATCAGTAAATGTGATTCAAAATCAGAAAGGAATAAATCAGTAAATGTGGTTCAGAATCAGAAAGGAATAAATCAGTAAATGTGGTTCAGAATCAGGAAAGAATAAATCAGTAAATGTGGTTCAGGTTCGCAAAGCTAATGAATTTTATTTACATTGATAATTTAATATTTATTTAGCAATTCATTTGCTTAAGCGACTGAAGAATTTGTTAAATGTTGACTAATTAATTAATTAATTAATCAGCATAAACAATAAGTGGAATTATCAAATATTGACTAATTTCTTGATTTATTGTATCAGCAAACCTATATTTGCTTCAATGAACAATTAACTGATCTACTTATTCATTTAAATTGAAATTATATCGCAATTTTTTTTAAAAAAAAAAAACTGTTATTTTCTTGCAAATTGAATTTAATGAGTTTAATGAATTTAATGACAAGTTAATGAGTATTGGAATGCAATAGTAAATTGACATTTTGTGCATTGTAAATTGATGAACCTTCGCACATTAAAGAAAAAAACGAAAAAGACATTTTTCTTTTTTTTTTTTTAAATGAAAAAAGAAATTGTGCAACAAATAAAAGCTAAGTTTATTTTTTGCAAATAATTTTTTTTTTTTTTTTGGTTTTTGGAATAAATTTTAAAAGTATGCAAAATGCAAAAAAAACTATTGTCTGCTTAATATTTCATATGCGCTCAGTAAATAATTTAAAAAAAATCCAATTTAAAATACTGCAATAATATGCAAAGAAGCTATCTTTTTTTGCTTCACTTTATTTGAAAAGTAAAGTGAATTTAAAACAAAATAAACTCAATTGTATTTCTGCAAGAAGAAGAAAAATATTTCCAAACAATATTGAAAAATTGATCAGAAATTGAATAAATTCAAAACAGAAATTTTTAAAATAATTAATGAATTTTATTAAAATGAAATTAATTTCAAAATTATCAGAAACATTTAAACAATTTCATTACAAATATGCATTTCATCTCGCATTTTATTGAATTATAAAATTTTTAATTATTATTTATTCATGCATTATAGGATAATAAAATGACAGAAAGGGTTTTTTTTTCTTCTGTTGCAAGTTTATTGCTATAAAACTGCGGTATTTAAATTTTAAAAAGATGAGTGAAAATAATATAAATAATTGTATTTCGAAAGTTATTGATTGACTAAAATAGCAATTAATAAATTCCCATCACAAAAAACAAGTAAAATTAAATAAGTGGAACATAACAATGTATAATTTGAAAAGATATTAATTAAATAATTAAATGATTAAAATCATATAAGCAAATTTTAATAAAAAAAAATATAATAAAAGAACTGAAAATGATCCAAATAGTAATTTTAACCAGTTTATTTTGATGCTAAATAAAAAAAAAAAAACTTTTTGCTTATTATTTGTTTAATATTCAATTATTAACTCAAAATAAGAAAAAAAAAATTAATAACAACCGCAAATTAATGACCTATTTGCATTAAGACAATTATTTGTGTACAATTCATTAAATCATTTAATTTTAAAAATAAACATGAAACATGCTAAAGGCATATAAAATAAATGAATCAACCGACCATTATTTTCTCGTCTATCTAATCTTTTCCTACTTTGTTAATTCTTTAAATTCATTAAATTTATATTTGTATGTTTATGTACACAAAGAAAAAAAAAGGAATGTGAATGAATTTTTACGTTAAACATTTATTTTTTGTGGTTACTATTTTAAATGGAATGCACAGAAATTCCTTTCTTCTTCAATAATAAAATAAAAGGAATGAAAAAAGAAAAGAAAATGTATCTTAGAGAATGGCGGAAAGATCATATATATGTGTGTGCATGTACATATACGCGTGTATGGGTGTGTTTGTATGTATGTGTACACATTTGTATGGGGTATGTATGTGTGTGCGTATGTCTGTGTATACTTGTGTATGTATATGCATGTATGTGGTGTATTTCTATGTATGCTTCTGTATGTGTATGCGTGTGTGTCTGTGTGTGCTGTACGTCTATGCGCATGTGTTTATGTGTATGTGGCGTATGTCTATTTGCGTGCATGCACGTGGTGTATGTCTATGTATGTGCGTGTATGCATGTGTGTATGTAATATATGTCTATTTATGTGCATGTGTATAGTGTATGCCTACGTGCGTATGTGATGTATGTCTATTTATACATGTGGTGTATGTGTGTGTACATACATGTACGTGTGTGGTGCATGTCTATGTATATGTGTATGTATGTATGCGTATTTATATGTATGCTTATGTATATGTGTATTTGTGATGTTTGTCTATGCATGTGTACATACATGTACGTGTGTCGTGTATGTATGCGTATATGTGTATGTGGTGTATGTCTATGCATATATATGTGTATGTATGCGTATTTATATGTATGCTTATGTATATGTGTATTTGTGATGTATGTCTATGCATGTGTACATACATGTACGTGTGTCGTGTATGTATGCGTATATGTGTATGTGGTGTATGTCTATGTATATATATGTGTATGTATGTATGCGTATTTATATTATGCTTATGTATATGTGTGTATGTGATGTATGTCTATGTATGTGGTGTGTATCTATGTGTGTGTACGTATATGCATGTGTATGTGATGTATGTCTATGTGTGTGTACGTATATGTATGTGTATGTGGTGTATGTCTATGTATGTATATTAAATTGAATGAGGGATAATTGATACCACTCAGTTCTATATATAGCAATTCCCTAAATGATGTCATATGGTTAGCCGAAGAAATGGAATAGTTAATTTTAAAATTTAATTCTTCAAATTATTTCAATAATGCATAAAAAAAAAACAAATAAAATCAGAATTAAATGTTAATACATTACTAATTGTATATTACATTTTTTTTTCAAAATCATTTTATTAAATTATTATTATATAAATAAAATTTTATTAAATTATATGTTATTTTACGAAAATTACATATAATTAAGTGATGATGCATTTTCATTTCAATAGATGAAATATTAAAAATTTGAAATATTATTCAGTTGAATAAATTTAATTTATTGTTAATAATCAAATATTATCCAAGAAAACTAATAATCAATCAAAAGTTAATAGATGATAATTCATGTGTAATAATATTATGATATTAATTTTAAAATTGATAAGCGTCAAAGAAGCGTAAAAGAAGGATGAAAAATGCTAATTTAATTATTACAAAAAAAAACTCTTAGAAATGGATAAAATTAGGACAAATATTTGTTAATGTCATCAAATTTTTTTTTTTTTAAATTACATATTCAACCGCAAAATTTTAGTTTTTATGAATGAATTATCTGTACAACACATTTACATCTTTTAATACTGTTTCGTTTATTCCTTTTTTCAAATTATTTTAATTTCATTCAGTCATCATCAAATCATTAGTACCATCCTAATGTCTGACACAAACCATTTTTAAATTTACGTTTTTTTTTTCCCGTTTTTTTTTTCCTTCTGTAATTTTGCCTTTTCGAAATATGCACCGTTGTAATAATGATTCATTTTAATGGAAGCCATATCCGGCATTTAGTTAAATACAAAATGCCTGTTTTTTTCCACTCTTTTTTGGGTAAAAAAATTACCCGTCTTTCCCGGAAGAATATTGAAAGGAGATAAAAAAGTTTTGGAGTATAGTTATAGAGAATATTTTTCCCAAATGAAAGAACATTTGCAACATTCATTTGAGCGTGAAAGAAAAAAAAAAAAGAAACAAAGATACCCGATATTTGTGAGTGGGAAAATTACCTACCAAAGATACCCGATATTCGTTAGTGAAAAAATTATCTGTCAAAGATACTCGACAAAATTACCTACCAAAGAACGCGATATTTGTGATGGGAAAATTACCTACCAAAGATACCCGATATTCGTGAGTGAGAAAATTACCTACCGAAGATACCCGGCAAAATCACTTACCAAGATATCCGATATATCTGACAAGAAAATTACCTACCAAAGATACCCGATATTCGTGAGTGAGAAAATTACCTACCGAAGATACCCGGCAAAATCACTTACCAAGATATCCGATATATCTGACAAGAAAATTACCTACCAAAGATACCCGACATTTGTAAATGAGAAAATTACCTACCGAAGATGCCCGACAAAATTACTTACCAAGATACCCGACATATCCGACAAAATTACCTACCAAAGATAACCGATATTTGTTAGTGAAAAAATTACCTACCAAAGATACCCGACAAAATTACCTACCAAAAATGGGAAAATTACCTCCCAAAGATACTCGATAAAATTATCTACCAAGATATCCGATATATCTGACAAGAAAATTACCTCCCAAAGACACCCGATAAATTTATCTACCAAAGATGGGGAAAATTACCTCCCAAAGATGCCCGACAAAATTACCTACCAAAGATACCCAAGTGAGAAAATTACCTGCCATTATTTGAGTGTGGAAATAAAAAAAAATAAAAATAAAAAGGTGAAGAATGTTGCCATAGTCCCTTTCAAAAAAAAAAAAAGTGTCCCAACAATCGGAAATAATTGATAATAGAAATGGAAATCGATAAGGACTTAATATATTCCATCCATATTTGTTAATTTATGATTAAAAAGCATTAAAAACAAAATGGATATCACATTTCTCACATTTATTTAAAATTTCATTTTTGGAGGAAACAAATTAAAATTATAATAAAATTAGCAATAATTAGAATTAAAAACAAAAGGAATCATAAATAGAAATAGAAAATTATTAATTAGAGAAAATAATTTTTTTTTATACAAAATGGCAAAAAAAAGTGATAAAATTCTTTAAGCAAAAAATTCGTAACAAATTGCTATATTTTGTTATTTTTGTTTTTTGTTAATCAATTTGTTCGTTATTTCATTTTCTTTCTTTCTTTTTTTTTTTTTGAACTATTTGTTACGATTAATAGAATTGGCAATTTCAAAGTTTTCTTTCTTTTTTTTTTTCTTTCAATAGCTAATAAACAAATAACAATAAAATAATAAACAATAATATCAACAATGGTAACAATAAATACTTGAAGAAACAATAAATAATAGAATAATAGCGATAAACAATAAATAGCAGATGCTTAAAACTAAGTAAACATTTTGTTTAATTTAGTTCAAAAAAAAAAAAAGAATTGTATATATAATAAATGAAAATTTGCATTTTACTTATTAATTCATAAAATACAAAAAATGATGACATTCTTGGCATTGTTAAAATTTGATCTTTATTCTCGACATTTTATCATCAATAATTCTCGACAATACACTAAAAGATATTGACATTTTGGTATTTCTTATCAATGATCAATGATTGATTGATATTACTTACTGTCCATTGCTTTCTGTTTTTCAATTTTGAAAATTATTTTTATATTTAAAAGTTTTATTAGCAAATGATTTTTCCACCTTTTTTTTTTTTGTTTGTTTTTATCAATTTCAATTAATGTAAAAAGAAAGAAGAGTAAAATGAAATGATTTTTATTAATTTGTATTTAAAAGAATATTTTCCCTTTTTGATTTCGAATTTGATTTGAGCAAACTATTTGTGATAAATGATTTGCGATTATTTTTTCTTTCCTTTTTTTAAAATGAATTCAAAGGTTTTTAAAATGGGAATTTTTGCATTTTTCTTCCATAGATTTTTTACATATTTTTATTTTCCAATGCAATAATGAGTAAAATTCCTGAAAAAAATCATTGTTTTAATTTATTCATTCATTTTTCGAAAAAAAAAAAATATATGCATAAAATGAAAACGAATTGAGATAATTTTAATTATATACACTTATGCTAATTTCAAATTAAATTAAATTTAATTAATTGAGTAAAACTGTCAGAAAACATTTGATCATGTCACATTTTACACTTCTAATTTTGTTGAATTATTTTTAAGCATAGAAAAAGAAACAAACACATTTGATATTTCTAATTTTTGAATTTTTGAAAGAAAAACAAAAAATAAACAAACTTCAAAATAATTGGTAATTCTGGTGCTTTATTAATATGTTTATGAAATAGTCCACGTCCGCTAGCAAATGAAATAAATTGAACGTTACGATTTGCTGATAATGCTGCATTATATAATTTTTTAGCTAATGATATTGATATTACTTCATCATCAATAACGTGCATTATTAATATGGGACACGTTATCCTGTAATTTATATACGTACGTATTAGTTAATATGAAATGTGCTAGCGTATATTGTTAACGTAAGTGATATTTATAACTTATATCATTAAAGTAAAAAAAAAAAATTGTTATTTCATTTTTTAATATATTATACAAAAATTAAAATAAAAAATAAATGGAAAATTTGCATCACGTATATAAAGATTTAATAATCATCTTTTCCGCCAATTGACGTTTCAGCACGTAAACTTACTATTTTTCCGTCAAAATTTTCTTCTAATTATCAAAACATACTAACATTTTTTTTCTCTGCAAACTATAGTATCATCCTTACGTTTATGTGAATTATTACAAATTACGTGTACGTTTACGTAAATTATTACGAATTAAAATTTAATCATTGTTGAATAAATTCAATCATTTTAAAATTTGAAGCAAAGAATCTCATAATAATTAAATTTGAAATAAAAGTTAATGTAATTTAATCATTTAGTGATTTTAACAAATTTTTCATAATAATTAAATTTGAACTGAAACTTTAAAACAATTGAAATCATTTATGAGTTTTCAATAAAATTTTATAATAATTAAATTTGAAGTAAAAGAAAAATTGAAGTGAAACAATTTAAAATTTAATATTTATATCAAAATTAAAATGAATGCCAGCATTTGATATGAATTGTTTGATAAAGATATAATAATTAAATTTGAAGACAATCTTTAAAACAATTGAAATCATCCTGAGTTTTCACCAAAATTTTATAATAATTAAATTTGAAGTAAATCTTTAAAACAATTGAAATCATCCTGAGTTTTCACCAAAATTTTATAATAATTAAATTTGGAGTAAAAGGAAAAATTAAACTAAAATTTTACAATTTAATATTTATATCAGAATTGAAATGAATGCCGGCACTTGATATGGATTTTTTGATAAAAATATTAAACCATGGTGCCCAACGCCATGCTACTGATTCGGATGATTGTATGATAAGATCAATGGCATTATTAAACGGTGCTTCCAAAATTAAACCTGTTGGTGGCATATGCTTCAGACTTAATTCCATTGTTACTGCGATTGCAACTCTTTAAAATAATATTTAAATTTATGATATATTTCATTATTTAAGAAAAAAAGAAAAAAAAAGTTAAATAAGAGAGAAACATTTAGCAAACAATTTTCAAATGTCATTTTTTTTATTATAATACATTTTTTCTCTTTTATTTTTTAATAAAATATGCATTAATTAATTTTTATCAAAATTTCATGATAATTTTTTAATAATTATTTAATTTGATTAATCATTAATCTAACTGATAAAAATAATTTAGCAAACAATTTTCAATTACCATTTTTCAATTATAATAGATTTTTTCTCTTTTCTTTAAACAAAATATCCATTAATTAATTATTATCAAATTTTGACGATAACTTTTTAATCTGATTAATCATTAATCTAACTGATAAAAATAATCAACAAAAATTGCTTGATATGATAATAATCATCGATAAAAAGTAGAAATATGAGAATTGTTCTTTAATTATTTAATGAAAATGAAAAATTTAATGAAATAATCATTCATTAGTTTTTCCGATGGTAATTTTCCATACATTCTTAATTATTTCAATTATTAGCTTAATTAAACTATTCAAAAAATTTTTTTAATTGAAAAGTAAAAGATTTTTTTTTCCTTTTCTGAATTATAAAGATTGATGTCAAATTTTTATGATGCTTATTTGTTATGGACTGATTAAATCCAGTTAAAATTATTTTAATCAATAATAAAATTGAACTGCTATAAAATATTCAGGCAAAAGTCATCACACTCATTTATAATCTATTACAAAATATTTTTTTTTTTTTAATTAAACATTTGATTAAAATAAAAATCTGCCTACCCAGTTCCCATTGAATGTCCCCATATAAAAATATAATTTTCACCGGCTAAATTTTTCGTATAATTGAATAAAAATACAGAATCAGTAATAATTCCGGTTTCAGTTGGATAGCCAGCTGAATCACCAAATCCTAAATTGTAAAATTTTAAACAATTGTTATAAATTAGCGATAAAATAAAATTTGGATGATAATTATTTCAATACTTTATTTTGAATCATTTTTAAATCATTAATAAGAAATGTTATTTTTGATTTATTGTAATTTTATTTTGAAAAAAAAAATAAATCAATTTTAATTTAAATCATTTTTAAATCATTAATAAGAAATGTTATTTTTGATTTATTCTAATTTTGTTTTGAAAAAAAAATAAATAAATAAATGAGAATATTGTTATCAGTTTCACTATTAATTCCTATTGAACAAAAAGAATTTCAATTATTCAAAGTAAATAATGCATGTATATGCAATTTTATCAATTATCATCGCTTTATCAGTTCTTATCAAAATATTTTTATCATTGTAATTAAATGTTGTATTTAAAAAAAAAAAAAAAAAAAAAATCAAGTAACCTCTATAATCTAAGCAAAGTACATGCAAATCCATTTCAGATAGTACATTATATGTGTCCACTCGATTAGTCCATTGTCTGAAATGAAATAAATTTTTGGTAAAATTTAAAATGTAAATAAATTTTTTGTTATTTCCTCTTTTATTTATTATTTGATAAAAAAAAAAATGTTAATATTTAAATTTCGATCAAACATAATTTTAATAATTTATATTAAAAAAATATACGTTTTTTTGTTTTGTTTTTTTCTGTTTTTTAATTTCAAGCTTTCCCAAAAATTTTCCTTTATATATTTTATTTCAAAATAATAAAAATGTTCAGCTTTAATATTAAATTACAATTTTAAAAATTATTCTCAAAATTTTACATTTTTTTAATTTTTTTTTTTGCATTTCTTCTTTTTAAAGAATGAATGAAAGAATTTTATTTCTACGATATAAATTGCATTTTTTGTAGAAAAAAAAAAGTAAAATTTATTTTTAAGATTTATTTAAATCATTGAAATTGAATTTCTATTATTCATTACCGACTATGAGTACTGCCATGTAAATAAACAATAATTGTATAATTTTCCTGTGCTAACAATTCTTCCATTTCTTCATTTGATAATTTTTTCTGCTTCACTTGTTCAGATAATGTTTTCGGTAATATATGCCTATAATAAATAATGGAAATGGAATAATTAATATCTTTTTTAATTTTTTAATTCCTATAATAGAATAATTTTGCATATAAAAATAATGAAACTTTCATTCTTTCATTGTAAAAAGTACTAAGAAAATCATTTTTTTTTGTTTTGTAAAAAAGGCTTAAATTTTTTACTAAAGTAATTAAAATTATATCCTTCTTTTTCCTTGACAATTTTTTAAATAATAGAATACAAAGGATAATTTTTAATTAAATATTTCAATTAAATGATAGAGTATAAATAATAATACTTCAATTAGATAATAGAATATAAATGAAAATTTTTGATTAAATATT
>SSBO01000009.1:10070318-10111037 GCA_005281725.1 Wuchereria bancrofti
TTATTTTTTTTTGTAAAAAAGGCTTAAATTTTTTACTAAAGTAATTAAAATTATATCCTTCTTTTTCCTTGACAATTTTTTAAATAATAGAATACAAAAGATAATTTTTAATTAAATATTTCAATTAAATGATAGAGTATAAATAATAATACTTCAATTAGATAATAGAATATAAATGAAAATTTTTGATTAAATATTTCAATTAAATAATGGAATATAAATGATAATTTTTGATTAAATATTTTAATTTCTCCTCAGTATCACTTTTGTTTTTTTTGTTTAGTTCATTTTACAAAAATTGTTTAAATTTAAACTGCATAGTTCTTTTTTTTTTGAGTTCTTTTTTCTATCATTATTATTATCATTTTATTAAACTGTTAAATGTTATCGAAATAATTTAAATGAAAATTGTTAAATTATCATAAATTTCTCACCAACATCCTAAACGCCCTGCCTCACCATTTAAATAAAAATTTCGTCCATATGAAACAACACCTTTTAATAAATTAAAATCATCATAATCCTTTACTGAAATATATATTTATGTTAAAATATAAAAAAGCTATATTATGCAATCTATAAAATGACAAAAAAAGAAACAAGAAAAAATATTTTAATTAATTAATGCAAAATTGTTTAGTTAAGTAAGATTATATATATTTATGGTCAAAAATTTAAAAAGTTATATTATGTAATCGGTAAAATAATAAAAAAAGAAAAAGAAAACTTTAATTTATGCAAAATTATTTAGCTAAGTAAGTTAAGCGTGATTCTATAGATTTAAATTAATTTAGCGCAAGCTTTTCAAAAAATGATGCAACATTAAATTATCAAATCAGTTTCACATTTTATATCATTTTATCTCTTTTCTTTTTTAAAATTATCATTTGTTTCTTCAGATATTTGATAGGTTAACAATCAAAATAGCTAGCTTTTTTTCTTTTTTTTTTTAAAAATAATTGTTGCGAAATATTTAAAAAATATATTTCAACAACACTTTCATCTCATATATTTATCTTTTCATACTATTTAATTACAATTATTTGAAATGAATAATACAAGAATGTGAAATATTGCAGCAAATAATTAATTATTAAAAGTATAACTTAAAAAACGAAAAAGAAAAGAGTTTCCAATTAAAGTTAATAATTTAATCAATTTTAAAAATTATTTTAAATTAAAAAAAAGAAACAAAAACATTTTTGCTATATAATTAAAAAAAAACATACTATAATGACCAAAGAAAAGTAGATGAGAAAAAGATGGATAAATGTAAAGTAAAAATGGAAAAATGAATGAAAGAATTGGAATTGTTGCAACTAATAACCACGCTCGCATACTATAAAAAAAAAAAGAAATATATTAATTTCAAATTTATTTCATTTAATATTTTATTTATTACAATAAAATTAAATAATCTTTCGTATGCAAATTATAAAAGAAAGATTAAAAGTTGAATGTTTTGATTACGTTTGATGATTTGCTAGAATTTTTAAATAATAAGTGATAATTATCCAAGAATTTTAAATTATTAATTTTAACTTTCGCATTTTAA
This sequence comes from Wuchereria bancrofti, assembly GCA_005281725.1. Lineage (NCBI taxonomy): Eukaryota > Metazoa > Nematoda > Chromadorea > Rhabditida > Onchocercidae > Wuchereria > Wuchereria bancrofti. The sequence continues at coordinate 10,071,874 of SSBO01000009.1, forward strand.
GCTTTTTTTTTTTGTCTCATTTTTTTTTAATTTAGATAAAATTTTTGTATCTTCAAGAGATGATATATTATAGAATGCAGTTTAATAAATATAAACTGAGATAAATGAATAGTTTTAGTTAAATAACAAATAAATAAAGTTGTTAACTGAATTGCTATGAAATATAATTTTTAATTGTTTCAATTTTTTTTTTTTTTTGATCTATTTTGTATCATTTAAAAATTGACTTAATGAAAAATCTTTTTACACTTTTGCAGTCAACTTCTGGCAATTATTTAGATTTTAATTCTTTTTCACTCATTTATTCAATTTTTTCCGTCACAGCTATCAATTAATTTATTGAAATTATTGAAGAAACCAAGATGAAAATATCATTTGATAAATTTCAAATCATTTGTTGATAAATATAAAATGAAATAATCAGATAATAGAAATCGAAAAATATTTGCTAGTGTTTTTGGAAAACTTAATGTAAGATTATTTTTCTCATCTTTTTACAATCATTGATAGATGTAAATTGTTGATGCGTAAAGAAAGAAAAAAAAAACTGTGAAATCAAAAAGGTTTAATTAATGATAAGCATACGATAACAGAAATTTTAAACACTAAAATTTATCAAGAAAAAAACCTCAAATTTAAGTTCACAGTATCATTTATTAAAGGAAAAAAGGAAAGAACGAAACGAAAGCTAAAGGAATGTTATTTAAATAAAAATAAGGCATGAGAAATGCGAACATTTAATAAAATGATATTACATGAGATCATTAATGTATATAAGCATTAAATCAAAGAAAAAAAAATTCATTTATGTTAACTATATTTAACTAATAAAAAATAAAGCGGAAGCTATTATTACTGAAAAAATAAAACAAATTCTTTATATCATTTCTAAAATCAAACAATAATAATAACAACTGATCTTTCTTATGAAAAAACGAATCACTTTTAAGCTTCAATTTATTTGCAATTTCAAATTTAAAATAATAAGAAACGATCTCTTTCTTTTTCCTTTTGCAAAAAGTTATAAATGCTTTTAGTAAAAACGAAATAAAACCAGAAATTTCAGCAAAAAAACGAAATAAAATCAGAAAATCTTAGAAATAAATTCATTAATTTGTCTAAATTTGTCTTGAAAAAAATTTTTAATTGAAAAAAAAAAAAAAAAAAAAAACGAATTAATAAAGCGTACATTGTAAATGCATCCAGTGATAAACTACAATTTCCACTAGAATAGCTAGCTCATTTGATAAGAAAAAATACAAATATACAAAAATTTTCTGCTTAGTCATTAATTAAATCAAATTGTTCACTTATTATTGAACTTCCATTCTGGTTGAAATTACAGATTCTGAATTCAATTCATCCGCAAATATTAATGGAAAAATGAAGCCAAGCTTTGCAATATTTCGCTGTATGACAAGACGACATGATTCTCGAAATTTTGTTGGATTACCCTGTAAAAGTTACTTTTCCATTCTGCATAATTATGATAAGATTGATAAAAGCTTAATGGATAATGGTAGTGATATGAAAATATAGAATATAAAGCACATCTTTATATTAAAGAGCACTTCAAAAAAAGTTTTATCTTCTTTTTTTTTTTTTATTCAATTTACAATTTACTCAACTAAGTAAATGATTAACATCTATTCATACTTTCGAAATGATAACATATCTCAGTGAAACACATTTTAACGTGAATGGAAATAAAATGTCACTTATCATTTTAGGAAGAAAAGAAAAAAAAAGGAAAATTTTCTGGATGTTTTATACAAAATGTATTGAAATCTACGATTATGTATATATATATATTTTTCACAATAGCCAAAACGATTAGTTAAATTAAGCAAAATTTGAATTTAAACCAACTTTAGATTATTTTAAATTATTTTTAACAGTATTCACTTACTTGGATAGGATCAATGGAAGAATTCAATGATCGATCAAACGCAGCATTAATCATATTTGCTGCTGATACTTCCGCATCCAAAACACTCTGAAATTTCGCTATAATCTGTTAGTATTTTTTCGTTACCTAATTGCTTATCAATTTGCATTTTATTCTTGTTACAACAAAAAGATCATTTCCAAAAATTTCGTTTACTTTTTAGTAGATAAAGAAATGACTATGATAAATTAAGCTTATTGTAAAATTTAATTCATTAATGATATAAATAATTGCAGAAATTTTGTGGAAATATTTTAGTGTTTTTTAAAATTTTAAAATAGCAAAACAAAAAAAAAGAAAAAAACTGTACCTGAAAATATTGCCATACATCAAGCAAAATAACAAATCCTTCGCGATAGCTAACCCTTGTAATTAAATCAAAATAATAAACCATTTGTTGAGGTAACATTTGCCCCTGAAATTGCATTTAAAAAATTAGATTGTCAAAAAATACATACAAATATTAATAAACAATCAAGTTTTGAAATCCTAAAAGCCAAATTTTACCCACAGTGTCATCTTTTTTACTATGAGACAATCTTTAAATAACACTTCGAATTAGAAACAACATTTATTGGATGAACTTTTTACAAAGTTGTGCAAGGACATAAGAACTTCCTTTTTGTCGATTCTTTCAAAATTACCAACAAGCTTTTCTTATTCATGGAATTTTTTTTTTTAATTCCATGATCAAATTAATTAAATTCAAAAAATGGTACTCTCGAAGATCTCTTTTTTGCTTTTATCGTTAATTTTACTTTCCTAATGTCACTAAGCGCTAAAGGGAGCTTCTTAGGCGTCGAAATTAAATCATCAAAAAAAAAAAGTGTGCTTCAGAATAAAATCCTTTTTCTTTCGATCAATTATATCAAAGTTGCTAAAAAATGAACAAACCTTACGAGCCAATAAAAACCATTTATCAAGCATACTGGTAAGTTGTTTACGAGGGAGAGATTTTTGATCTGAACTATTTTCAAATTGTATCATAATAACAGCAAGATATGCCTGAAATATTATAAAAGAATGTCAAAAATGTTAAGTTGTCTTTTTTGAAAATTTTCGACAGCATTAGTTAGGTTATCTAGTAAAATATGTTTATTGGAAATATTTTTAATTTTAAAAATGGTCAGAAATGAACAGTTTGTAGCATAAAGATAATCGCATTATGTCAAAAGTAAAATTAATGATAAAAGTTCTCAATCTATTTCACTAAATATATTCCTGATAGAGATTATTTGTTTATCAGATATATTATACATCCCAAATATAGAAGTAAAATGCAAATAAATATGAAATCTTACGAACATATAGCAAATTTCAACAATGTGATCTAAAAATCATCCCAAATGGCTTTGAAGAAATTTGGAAGACTTTAAACTTACTTTCAGGAGTGGACAACAGTACCACAGACAAGGATGCACTTCGGTCAACGCCAACATAACATCCCAAATAAGTGGAATTTCTGTGAGTCTTTTTGAAACTGCGATATATCTACAAACATAAAATTTAAAATGAGGAAAAAATTTTTTTCAAATTATCCAAGTTCGAGTGAATATGCCTAAGTTGATATTTGAAGTTGATATTTCATATGCGCATGTCTGTTCAATTAATAGTAACAACAAAAAAAAAAAAATGTACCTAATGAATGTTTATTTATAATTATCACAACAAAGAAGTTCAAATTGTGATGAAACATTTCGAAACAGCATTTTCAATGGAGAATCATCAATAAAAGTTCAATTTAACATGTATGAAGAAATTTCAAAATTCTAACGTGAAAAAATTAATAACCTTGGAATAACTTCACGTGCTTGTTCCCATTCTTCCCAAACAAAACTAGCAGCAAGACCGTCTTTGCATACTCTATCTGTCAATTTTATCGCCTAAAAAAGTAACAATAAACGGGAAAAAAACTTTTTTTTTTTAAAAAAAAATGCATATCATCTGTCAAATATCCTATATTAGTGACAACTTGACAGATCCGATCGCATACAGTACAGAACAATAATTCTTTAATATTTACTAATTATTCATATAAATTCCTGTTATTCAACTTTTTTTCTTCATGCTTTACTGATCTATTACTGATCTATCTTTTGTGATGGATAACAGAAAACCAAAGCTTCTTTTCTAGTTTCCAAAATTTACATTGCAATTGCAAAAAATGAAAAAACATAAAAAAATACCAATTGTTTATAAACTTGCTGATATGGTATCAAATTTCGATCTGTTCCCATCGCACTGCAAAATCGCTGAAGACATTCGAAGAAAACTAAACGACGCATCGTATTTCCATTCTAAAATACCACTATCATTCATTCACTTATTCTTTTTATCAAAAAAAAAAGAAGAAACAACTTTTGGAAATTTGCAAATTTTCATGATTCAATAAACATAATAGAAATAGAATTTCAGATAGAAAGAAATATGGAAAAAATGTAAAATACTGATCAGTTAATGAATCAAATATGATAATGTAAAAGAATCATTTCATCTGAAACAACGTATATTTTAGACATTTTTACATATTATTCATCAGTTTAAGTTGGTAATCAAACGAACATCAAATCATCATACCCTAACATTTTTAATTTCTAATCGCTTTACACCTCGACCAATAATTCCAGAATGTGCTAAATGCACAGGTTTCTGCTGATATAATGGTAATTTTCGAGCTAAATCAAACAATGATTCTTCCAATTCATCTTCCTCTTCAGCATCTAACATATTGATTGAATGATTTGTTTGTTGAAATCCACCCGAAAATTGCAATTCTGTTTCCCAAGCATTCAATGATGAACAACCAAATAAATGTGATGCTTTCTGAAATTTTACATTATTCTAAATAAAAAACTTCACTTCACACAGAGAAATTTTATTTGAAATTGAGAATAGTAGTAGTGATTTCAGTAAAAAAAAGTTAGTGATAAAAGAATATAGAAATGATAATTCTGGATGGCATTTTCTGAGACTTTCTCTTACTCTACCTAAAATAAAATATTAATTTGAGTTTTTTACTAAAAAATAACAGAAAATTAGAGCTTACCGCAAAAGCTTCATCAATTAAATGAATGATGAATTGTTCGCGAACATATCCTACTTGTGAAGTTAAAAATTCATTAGCACATGTGCATGCATTTGTAAATAAAGCAAATCCTGTCGGATCATCTTCTGCAATTATGTGAAAAAAAAAAAAAAAAATCGTTATATGACGCTATTTCATAGTTAAAAAAAGTTAGAAGAAAAAATAATTTCCTAATTAACTGAGAGATTTTTGATCATTGAAAAGAGCATATTTTTTAGTGATTATCAGTGTAATACATTGATAATTTCAATCCAATACATCTACTCAGGAAATAATGAGATGTAGAACAGCTTAATGAAATGATATGAAAAAATTGAAAAGGAATTTGAAAAATTATTTTGCATATTATATTTCTGTAATATTTAAAGAACGCATAAGAAATCTGCTCAAGATATCATCAAAAAATACTAACCTCGTCCTACATAATCAAGCAACAAAACTATAAGTGAAGCAAATTGAGCGCTTAATTTATAAGGATATTTTGGCTCGAGAACCGATGGTGGTCCTATCGATGAACATAACGACAAAACCGCTTCTATTACAGAATCTCTCATTGCACTTATCGATTCATTGGTCTGAAATATTTGATGATGATATTTTTGTGGAAGAAATTTTTAGAAATACTCAAGGCTGTCTGAATTTAGTGTTTCTGATAATTTAAATTCAAAAATTCTAAAGAGAAACTTTCAAATTAATCTTAATAAAAGCAAACAATAAATACTTCACCTTTTCTTTCTGTTTTAAGCTAGACAAAACATCCAATGCCCATCTCAAAACTTCAGTTGCTAATTCTCCGTAATGCTTCGACATTTCGAACCTAAATTTTGATATTAAATTTGTATATTAAACGTTAAACTCAGATTAAATTTAAGTTTTAAATATTAAACAGGAATAGATATTAGACTGAAAAAAAAAAGCAGAATTCAGGGAAACTGATAACGGTTAACCTTATATATCTGATAACGTGTTCATCATCTGACATTTTTTCCCATTCGTTCAACGTACGTAAATTGTGTAACCATTTCACATCATAAAAATCATCATCGAAAAATACGGTACTGGATAAACTATCTAAACAAATTTCCTGAGTAACGAATCATTTCAGATCACTGTAATCAAGATAATACAATATTTAGTTAAGGAAGTACCATCAGAAATTTAGTTTAATTATAGTTAACAGTTTATCCTGGATTTTCTAAGAAATTCTAATGCAAACCAGATGTGACCGTACCTTAAAATTTATCAATTTTCAGCTAACTATCTTCCTCCTTCCAAAAAGAATTCAACTTTGAATTAACAACTAATTAAACCAAAACATACTGGCTAGAGTAAGTTTCTTCGATGATTTACGTTCCTTTTCAAACATTAAAATTGTACGATTGGCGAAAAAATTTGTTATAGCATCTTCTGAGGTATTCGGTACAAAGATAATTAACGATGTTAACAATGAAATTAGGCAAATAAGCTGAAAAATAAAGAAGGAATTTTTTCGAAGTAATTCTAAAGAGAAATACATACATTTCCATGTTAATTTTAGTATTTTGAATCAAACATTTCTTTAATCTATGCAATAGCCTTCTGTTTTTAATTAATTCGGTTGAAGTGATTAGAAAATATTCAAATAATGATATTTTAATTAAATAATGATTCCTACTTGTTTTTCATCTTTTGCATCAATAATGTATCTTGCAATAATTTCCGCCGTTCGTACAGGACCAGATGCAATACAAAATGCATGAACATATGGAATGAACAATTTTGATCTAAACAAACAAATATTAAAGTTACTCATATCTCTTTAAAAAACAATCAAGCAATTATGAATAATTTTGGTCAAACTATATTAAGACCTAAAAAAATAAGAATTCAAATTCTAATATGAACTGATAAGAAGAACTGTAATTATAGAATAAATATTAACCTTTCTCCACCAGCCATTGAATTTTGTATTGTTTCTTCCAAAATTTCAAAACTAGTAGCACATCGTTTCAAGAGAGCATTTTCGTCAACACTATACATTGTTTGATTATGAACCAGTGATACTACCATACCAATTATCTCTGTCTAGAAATAACAGTAAAAAAATAATAAAAAAAAAAATAATATGTATTTCATTTTCAAGTTTCACAATTTAAGATATGTTTGCTATAACTTACCAAAATTTGTAATGCACTATCTTTCATCGATGTTTGGAACGATTGATCGTAGTTACCAAATTCTGAAATGCTAGATTTAGTAGTGATTGTTAAAAGTAAAGGTATTTTATGTGAGATATTCAAACCGCTAACTGAAGATTTAAATTGACAAAAAGCAGCTGAAAAGCATTAATATGGTAGTAAAAGAGAGAAATTTTTTAAGATATCTAGAGTTACGATGTTATATGGATAGATAAATAAACTCAAAGAAAAGCATTTTTTGGAAAAATATCAATAGTATTTAATTTTTCAATTATTTTAAACTTCAAAAAATACTGAAATATTACAAACTTCAGAAAACATTGTTATCGAAAGCTAGTGGTAATTTCTCAATTACTTGAAATTTGAAAAATACTAAAATATTACAAACTTCCAAAAACATTGTCATCGAAAGTTATTGGTAACATTAGTTCAACGATATGTGCCAAAGCATCCGAATTTAGATAAAACGTTATTTGACGCATAAATGCAGTATAAGTATATTCCATATTCGGTAACAGCGGTAGTAAGCATTGCTTGTTTAGTTGTGACACATATTTCGCACCACTGATGATAAAATCTGTTGTTACTAAAATTTTTAATAGTAAATCATAAATTTATCTTTCAAATAGAAATGGTCAATTTTGGAAGTTTGTTTGTAATAATTATGAGAAGGATTATCAAAAGATAAAATTCTATATGATACTTTTAAAGAATACAACAAAAGATAAAATTTCTACTGATTAAAATGCCGAATGAAATATCTAACTTAATTACAAATGATAACTAACCCAAATCATAAACATTATGCACTAAAAATCGTAATATATCCGGAGAATTTGCTACTATTTTAATCAGAAATGGTAATGATAAATTCTGTAACTGTTCAGGGGTAGCTGTTTCATTTTCCAAAACATCTCGATCATTCTGCAAAAATTCTACATACAATTATAAAAGTAATTTTTTTTTTTTTCAAGATCAAAATAACGTGGAAATATTCATTATTCTGTGTCTATTGCATTTACCATATATGCAAGAATCAACTTAAAAATCAAATAAAAAAAAATTTTTTTTTTCGCATTTTTACTTAAACATTTGTTAACGTTTAGTATAATAATTGGTAAAATGACTATAACATACAGATATCATTTCTCGCATTGCATTCCTTAATTCAGAGTTGTTTTGTGTTGCAAGAAATGTAAACACATCACAAACTGATAAAAATTTTTGCTTATAATTTTCGTGAAGTTCTATTGGTACTTGACTGGTCTAAAAAATATATGAGATTAAATGAAATCTGAACAGATAATAACAGGATTAAAAGGTCTAGAATTTTTATAAACAGATAAATGGAAATACAAAAATGGAAAAGTATGGAAACTTTATAACTGATTACAGTGATCCTAGTTAATTTAATATATCTTAGACTGCTAATCATTTATAATTAATTATGAAAATGTATTTATAAAGAGCTGAGAAATCACCAGTACAGCGTTAAGATAATGCTTGAAGTCTTGTATACCGATCTTCAACAAATGAGCAACAATGGTATCCGGAAATGAAATACTGCAAAAAAAAACGAAAAAGGAATAAATTTGTTATGCTAGACCGATAGAAAAAAATTCTTGAATTTTATTTTATAGGACTTGTAATTAAGCAAAACACTGCCATAAAGCAACGATATGTCACTATTCATTTAAAGGTCAAACACAAGAAATCCATAAAAACTTCAAAATAAAAAAAAAATCCTCAAAAATATAATATAAACTTAAACTTACGCAATATGCAACCATATCCACGCAAAACAGAAACCATGTGCAGAAGCATCAATTAATATGGAAAGACATTCGTCAGGTGTAGTATTTAATCTGAAATTATTGTTGACAATTAAAACGATGATATGATATGATAATATTAATCTCATTCTTAATCATTGACAAACATAATGTTATATTATGGTAGACGCTTTAATCTTGCAATCATCGTAACGTATTTTTATGATTCAGAAATATTTTATAAATTCTTCAATCATACTATAAAAAAGTGTGTTGAAAAACAGTGTTAGTTCCTTCTTTTTCTTCTAATTAAAATGATCAAATAATCCTACTCAAAAAAATGAAATAGATATATGTTTAAAAAAAAAAAGAAAGATTCACAGCAAAGCGATCGCCTTATCGGTTAATTTGATAACACTTGAAACTGCTGGGCATGAATCAAATAATGCAAGCAAAGCGGGTGGTGTAGTGCCAGCATTTTTTGCAATTGGACGTTCGTAGTTATATTTACAAATTTCAACAAATAAATTACACGCCCACTGAAAATTCAATCAATTACAAGTATTTTCAAAAAAAAAAAAAAAACTTAATTATCTTAATCTTTATTTTAAAACACCTATTTCTTTCGAATTCCAGTGCAATTTTTTTTTACTGTCAAACAGCTGACTAGTTGTAACCAAACTTTTTTTTCAAGTTTCATACGACTTACCTTTATTAAACCTATCAGAATCAATCAATCTCATAGCAAGACAATTATCATGTATAAATCATTTTCTTAAAATCATCTATAAGTCAATTTTACCCACTTTAACAACCATAATCTATCATTCTCCAATGGACAAACCATATTGAGCCTTCTCAAATTTAATTCTTCGACAAATCTTTAATTTTTTTTTTTTACATTTTTTTGGTATTCAGAGATTCCTCGAATTAGCATTGATCGAAGCATGAAAAAATTATTAGAAGATGATAATTTTTAAAGCTGAACTAACAGTAATTATAAATCATAAGAAAGCTAGCAAATATAAAGCAACAAAATGTACCACAAGAATATCAAATGCAAAGCCTTTCGATTGTGTTCGAATTAGTAGACGTCGAAATTCATTTGTAAGCTTCCGTATAGCACGATCAATGTTAGCAGTATCAGCTGCTAAAATATGAAAAAAAATTTTTTTTCAATCAAAAAAGATAGAAATACCTTTAACAACTTCGAAATTTCTAATTTTAAAAAAAATGAAATTGAAGTAAAAAATTACAACATTATTACAGGTAATCAAGATTGCTATGAAATATAAGAAATTTGTATGATTATGCAACGTTGAAAAAGTTCTTTCCAGTTCTTCGTCTTTTAACTAATTGTTCATCAGACATTCCGTAGCTCAAGTCACCATAACTTAGCAAAATAAAAGATAATATTGCTAATGACATATAAGTCTATCGTTTTTCGATGTCTTATAACTTTTCTGATTACTCCTCCATTTTCTTGCTGATTACAAATGAGGTAGATTGGATTTTGTAAAGTAGTAAAAAGTTTATTCTATTCTTGGTTCAAGAATCTGTGCTCTCGAAATGCGGCTAACTAACAAAAGAAACGTACTTCTTTCGTTCAAGCATTTATATAATAATGAATCAAACAATTAAAACCGATATAAGCATTCAAATGTTCATACCTTACCTGGTATCAGCTTAATATCTATAGGATCAATGAAAACATATTAGTTACTTCACTAATCCACGTCATTTACGTGAAAATTTTGGAATAAATTAAATTAGTCTAACCAATATGTGGATTCTCTTGTTTCGATAAATGCAAATGTGTTGCTTCATGTGTTAGCATGCCAACATAATTTAAAACAGCAGGCCTATAAGTAAGAAATGATGATAATAAAATTCATAATGCAGAAATATGAAAACATGAAGAATCACAAAAGTTAATTCGAGTATTCAACAACTTCCTGATTACCTTGATAACTTTATAGATTAACTTGATACTTTTTCCAGTAAAACTAAAAATCTTTGAACAAATCCAAAACAAAATTGTTTTTACCAGAATTACTTTGAAGTTCAACATTATCTAAGTTGTATTTTAACTATAACATATGCTATTTTCAAAAGATTAAATTTCTGCAAGTAATCAAATTTCTTTATAAATCACTTCTTTTTTTAAATTAAAAAGTTCTTTGTGTTTCGTACAAATTATCTTAAATCCAAAAATATATTAATCATACTTTGAACTTGGAATTTTTGACAAAATTTTTAGGCAAGGATCCACCAGATATGAAACAGTATTATTCGCCCATATTGGTCTTAAATTCCGATATACCATTCCAATATCATCCACTGCACCAATAACAGCATAAATGTCAACCATATATCGTTGTAACATCTAAAATTATTTAATTAAATTCATCTAATTCTGGTAAATTTAATTTAATTAAATATATTATTGCTATTTATCAGCAATTAATTACAATCCTATAATTAATCTAACCACTTCAACGTTACTTCAGAATTACTTCGAAATTCATCAATATTGTCCTAAAATTTTATTTTAACTGTAACATATAATGCTATTTTCAAAAGATTAAGCTTCTGCACATTAAGTTAATCCGTAATAACACTTCAAATAAATCTATTAGTAAAGAATGTAATTGTTATAATTAGCAACATGTTATATAATTGAAATTAATTGATTAACTTAACAGTTTAACAGTTTGCCGAAAATAAAGTTTTGAATTAATAAATAAATTTTACATCACAAAATTTATTACCTGAGTGTTGGGAAGTTCATCATTATCTTCAGCCAAACGTATCAACAATGGATCATCCGCAGAAGTAACATGAGATGATGATGGTCGAACAGACATACTAAAATTTGTTTCTCTCAAATCATTTAAAATATACATTTGAATAATTCATTAACTCAACACTACAATTTTTATGGAATCCATTTAAGAAAAGAAATTTTGAATACTATCGGAAGGTCAAAAGATGTATATAATTCAATATGTTGATCACATTTCATTATCGTTATCATGAATAACTATACTTTATAATTATTTGTAATTATGATTGTAATCACTGATATATCTTGCAAATTCATTTTGAAAATTTACCATCGTCATTACAGCTCAAATACTAGACAATTCCAAATCTATTCAAGAATATAATCCCTCGCTGAATTCTCGAAAACCTTACCTAAGTTATTCTTACCTAGACTCAACCATTAAACTTCTCATATGAACAATACTTCGATTCCAACTATTGTTGATAACTTTTTTCCACCAATTAAAAGTTAAACTTTAAAATGGAGAAATCCTCGAAAAAAAAAATCGTTTATTCTTAATTAAGAGTATGAATTGACAAATTACTGCTATAACATTTGGTAAGATACAATGTTAAAAAAAGTTAAATTAAATTAATACTGCGATTATTTATCAGAAACGAGAATTATTAGTTTTGATTTAATAATCAATACTGCATCCGACAAAATTTAGAAGGAAAAAATAAACAGCAAACAACTCCAATTTTTGGTTGTTGGAACTCAAAAAACTCAATTTTTTAAGGAAAAAATTTTTTTTTTTAAATGTGCGCTTTATGAACTAGAAATTTGAAATGAATTCAGTGCTACATGCTTAAACCACTTATGTTTGCAGTTGTTTCTCCATCATCTACACATTCCCTTTAAATATTGTGCAATTTTTAACTGATTTTAATTAATTAATTTCAATAATTTAGTTGAATTATTTTTAATAATAAATAGATATGAAATAAACATTTTCTTTTTACCTATAAAACTAACTTGTCCGATGATAATAACAAGAAATATGTTAGCTTTACATATATCATTATGTAAACTTAATCTATTTATATATTCTATATATAAAAACATAAAATATATGGAACTTAATTTCCAAAAAAAAAAAAAGTCTTTCAAGTCAGAAATTTGCAAAAGATAAGGATGAGCTGTAGTCGATGACTTTAATCAATTCCAATAATTTCGTTGAATTATTTTATATAATAAATAGATATGAAATAAGAAATTTTTTTACCCATAAAGCTAACTTGTTAAACAAGGAAAAGTACATAACACATTCGGAAAACATATTTTGAAAAAATTGATGGCACAGTTGCACAGGCATACTAATACTCGTTGACATATATTCGAATACAAATAATATAACTGAATTATATATGAGAAAAAAAATTATTTTACGCACAATACTTGAAAAACAACAAAAAAATCTATATCGATTTGTTCTTAAGAAAAAAATGACAGAAAAAACCTATAAGAAATTATACAGGAAATTCCATTAATTTCTATCAACCTTTACTTACTCTCTCATTAATACCTATTAATTCTAACTCATCTATAACCATATTTCCTCTTACCATGAAACTCATATATTACTTAGTCAGAAGCATTGCATACGAACAAAAATACGCAAATGTTGAGTTAAAATGTTTTTATTTGCTATTTTGCTGCTGCTGCTGCTGCTGCTGATGTTCGGAACTTTCGAATGGAGCCGGCAATTTAAGTTCACCTGGTACCACATCCCAAATTTCCCGTGCATATTCTGCAATTGTACGATCCGTACTAAATTTACCGCTACTTGCAATGTTCATTAAGGCCATGCGTGTCCACTTGTCCACATCCTGGAATGAATTTCATTAGACATTATAAAAATTATTTCAATTAATTCAATGATACAAATACAGTAATAAATAAATTAAATGAGATTAAAAAGTCTATTTTCATCAAAAACGGAAACTTCCACAGCAAATTAATCTTAGCTTGAGAAAAAACAAAAAATAAATATTCGAAAATATGCTATCTACAAACTGAATCAACATGCAAACCTGATAAGTTTGTTCTACTTCCAGCTGACACTTAATGAATGCATCATAATCAGCGCACACCATAAAACTTAAAAGAAAAAAAAGTTATGACATTTAAGACATCAGTAAAAGAAAAAAATTTGTTTTTTGATTGAATTTAAACTCAAATCAAATTGAATTTAATCACAACTAGGTTGAGTTCTACAACAAAGTCTTATAAATTTCTTAATACATCAGTATGGAAGTATTCCTTACGTAATCCTTTAGTTTTTAACTTATCGATGCAAAAATGTTGCTCATACTTCTCCCAAGAACATCCATCTTATATTCCGTATACTAAAATTTCATTGAAATATTAAAGAACTCACCGATCCCATTTCTTCAACGCCATCGCAACATCTTGCAATAAATCAGGTTGATCAGGACTGAAGAAACCGGTCTCAATTTGTTCGATGATTTTTGCAAGTTCTGGATTTTTCTTAATGAAATCTTCTGGATTGTAACTGAAAGAAAGAAAAAAAAAAATGATATAGAAATGACAAAGAAAGAACTTTGATCAAAAAAAGTTTTTTTTCAAATTGCTCGTAGGAATAAGCATGAAATACTACTAATCATTTTATTAATAAACTTAACCCTCTTTTACTAAGTGCGGTGACATCATCAACTTCCATACCAAAAATGAAAATATTCTCACGACCCATTTCTTCCATCATTTCTACATTAGCTCCATCAAGAGTACCAATGGTTAGCGCACCATTCAACTAAATAATTTCTATCATTTATAAATGTCCAATATAAATAATTTCCATTATTTACAAATGTCAATAATTCATTCTGCCTGTGAATTATTCGCTAGCTGTGTTGATAAGTGTTAAATTCTTAAAGTAAACCTTATGTTCAAAGCAGAACCATTATAATGCAATTCTTTTATATTACTTCCCGAAAATTAGTAAATGATATAATTGTTAGGCTATCACTATGGAAATTAGTGGATAAAATAATTATCAGAGAATACACGCTCCTCAAATTTCCCAAGCATATTCTGGCAATTGCGCAATCTATTAAACTGGATCATGAATAATAATAGAATTACAAAGCTAACCATGAATTTCATGTTACCCGTTCCGCTAGCTTCCGTACCAGCAGTTGAAATCTGTTCACTAAGATCTGCAGCCGGAATAATTTTTTCTGCCAGAGAAACACGATAATTTTCCAGAAATATCATCTGAAATAATCGTATTTTGAAGAGAATTTTCACAGGTTTTATGCGTTTTCTGTTTCATCACCAATCTTACAATGCCATCTAAAAGTAAAATTTTCGTCGATTCAAAAAAAAAAATTAAAACCTTCAGCTTATTTCCAACAATTGGATCATGGTTTATTATATCTGCAACACAGCCGATCAGTTTAATAACTTGCTTCGCCATATGATATCCTGGAGCTGCCTACAATGAATAGCAACTCATAAAATGATTCCGTAAAATTTCTAAAAAAAATTAAAGAAAAAAAAAGATCTTATCTTTAGTACAATATTCTGTGAAGAAAAATCAAAAAAAACAAAAAAACAAAAAAGAAAAAACAATTCATAAGAATATTACTAGTAAAAAACTTCATAAATTTACAAATATAATACAAGTCAATCTACTAAATTTATCATTTAGTGAACTATACAAAAAACCTAGAATTTGATAAATAGATACAATAGAAATGTAACCTTTCCTCCAAAGATTACAGTACGTGGAATAATATTTGCATTTGGATTGGTTTTAATACGATTGTAAAGTGTGATAACATGCAATACATTCAAAAGTTGACGTTTATATTCATGAATTCGCTTAACCTGCAATAAACTACTTTAAATTCGTTTTTTAAAAAGTCTTTGTGTAATAATATTTTTTGACAAACTTATGCAACTTCTATCTTTTTGTCTTCATAATGGTCAATATTAATATAACTACAACGTCAATGAAACTTTCATACTTACAGTATACATTACAATAAAATTAAAGAAACGAGATTCAGTATCCAATGTTATTTATTCTATAGAAATCACTTGCCAAGTAATAAGAATATAAGTAAGAAATAAAAATTTCGTCTGCAATTTTCTCTGTTTCTGCATAATTTAGGATGTAACAAAAAACTGACCAAAATTTGCTCAGCAATGAAATAAAAATGAAGGAAAACAACGTACGTGAATATCAAAAATACTCGATGGATTGACTTTGACATTATATTCGTCTTCGAGATACTGCGCTACACGCATTTTATTTTCCTGTTTTACCCGACGAATTGCATCCAAAAAGCCTAAATCGTTAGTAAATTTTTTCAGCTCTTGTAATTTGTCAAGATCCGTAATCCAATCTTCTCCGATTTTCTGAAAAAAACAAAAAGACAAAGTTAATTTAGGAATATGGCACTCACAAATTGTAAGTATCCGTTATTAACTACAACCTAATCAGAAATTTGAAAAGTGGATCACATGATTCGTTTTTCGAGAACTGATATATTATCAATCCTTACAAAACTAAAGAACACATTACATCAAATGCTTGATAAGTAATACAAACTTGTAAAAGTTATTTATAAAAAAAGTAAAAACTTATAACTTGTTAACTAAGATACATAAGTTACTTACTTCACAAATAACATCAGCAAGAGATGGATTCGATAATAAAAGCCAACGCCGCGGTGTTATACCATTGGTTTTGTTTTGGAATCGATCTGGGAAAAATTCATGGAAATCTTTGAATCTGAAATGAAATCTATAAATTCTTGAATTAACTGCACATCAAAATTAGTCCTCGTATTAAGCACGAATGCCTATAAAAAAAAGAGATAAGAAACCTAATGATACAACAGTTGTTGGCATAAATAACAAAGACTGTATTTAATCAGTGGTAAGCCAAACTATAGAACCAAATATCATAACTATTTCACTAAATGGTAAGTGCAAATAATTGTTACTATTGAATTTTAGAATTAAACCTCATCACGCACTTATGCTGGTACAATGTTTTTTTCTAATTCGATGATATAAAGCAGTTAGCGGCAACTTAAAACTAAAATATGAAACACAGCAAATCTCGAAGTCAAACTTACACGGTTTTTTTCAGCAGATCTGAATGTAAAGCAGCAACACCGTTAACAGCATGCGATCCGACGATACACAAATGTGCCATATTGATTCGTTTTTCACCAAATCCATCCTCTTCTTCCACAATCGACATACGACGCATTCGATCGAAATCTCCTGGATATCGTGCAGATACCGCCTTAATAGTTCAATTTTTATACTTTTATGGAATGACCTGTAAAAAGACAAAAGTATCACACTTTAAATAACTTTTGGTCCATTTAAATAAATGAAATGAAAAGCTGGAACAACTTTTATTTCGAAAAATATTTTCAAACTATGATCTTATAATTTAGAACAAATTTGATTCACATTACCTAAAACTAAATTAGCAGAATTGTTGACTCATTTATTAAATACAACAAAACAACTTACATCCATGAAAACTTGATTGATTTGGTATATGATTTCCAGATGTCGCGGCAATAAATTTCCAAGCAATGATACTGGCCATCGTTCAAGAGCTTCTGGCAAAAGCGTATGATTTGTATATGCAAATGTTTTCACGCAAATATCGAAAGCTTTGTCGAATGATAATCCTAAAATTAAATGTTGCAACATTTTTGTAAAAATTTCTCAGAAAATCAGAAACCTGACTGCATATAAGCAAGCAAACTTGTTAAACTTCAGTCAGTGAGAAGTTAAAAATTGTATGAAATGGTTATAGCAGACCTTCAATGTCGACAAACAAACGTATGAGTTCCGGAATACCAATTGATGGATGAGTATCGTTTAGTTGAATTGCAACCTGCAGAGAAAAGAAAGAGTTCCAAAGTTATAGCATTTCAAACAAAATTTTATCTTAATAAGAAAATAAAATCAAACCATTCCATAATCCAACTTAATCCACTTCTCGATGAAGAATTAACAATTTCATCATAATTCGATTGAAGACCATTTATTGAAATAAAATCTTGAAGTAACATTAGATCATCCCTACTGTTCGTTTGAAAACATTCCAAAATCAGATTTACTTCACTTTCGATTTAACGCATAATTACCTTTTCAGGAAAACTATCCAAACTTGATCGAACAGTATCGCGGCAACCATATTTACTTGATTTAAAACGCCTGATGATATCTTGCAGTGTGGCCGCTACTAGGAAATATTGTTGCTTTAGACGAAGTTCTTTCCCAATGAAGACCTAAAAATTGATGCATCTCATTTTACTAATTGCTTATCATTCTCAGTGTAATGAAATGACATTCTGTGCTGAATTTTATCAATTATAAAAATTACTAAAACTTATTCAGTTGCTACGTTAAAACATAATACCTAATTGAGAGTGGTAATTTTCTTATATATGATGGTTTCTTAAGCAAAAATATAAATCTAAAGAATGACTTATTTTCCATCTATGTCTTTGGTTATTTTCTGTGCTAGCTGTTACTAATTTAACTATCAATTAAACTATAATTGGACACAAATTGAAAAATCGAGGAAGTGGTACATTGTCATTGGGATATAAAACACGAGTAATATTCTCGGAAATATTACGATCCATTACTGCTTGCACATAATCACCGTCATTGACTGCAAAAATTTATGTAAATTTCTGTTGCACTTTAAACTGCTAAAAAGACAATAAATATTTTGTTACTCATAATTAAAAATTTCAATTTTGAGTACATACAAAATTTCAAGTGGAATTTATTTTCAGCTTTCGCTGACCATAAACGTAATGTATTTACGACATTATTCCGGAAACCAGGAACAGGTGTATCATATGGCATTGCAAACATCAACTGTGTGTTAACCCATTTGCTCTGAAATTTGGTTTTTAATTTACATTTTCTCCAAGTATGCAGAAAAATGAATCTAGTATCTTTTACTGAACTTTTTTCACTAATAAAAAAAGTTTAAAAAAAGATTTCCCAAACTATGAATAAAGTTAATGTCACTACTGATATACTATGCTATTAAAAAAAATATTAATGGAAATATTAAATATTTATTTACCTTGCCATTTGCATCTTTTTCAACTTTGCCGTAAAAATTGATCGGTAGCATATATTCCGGACGAGATTTCTCCCATGGATTACCAAATCGCAACCAATCATCTGGTTCCTCAACCTAAAAACATATTCTTTTTTGTTTACAAGATTTGTTTCGTTCTTTCATCATGTTCCTTTTATCAAATAATTTAACTATCACTGTCGGTATTTCCTTCACATCCTCATATGCACAACAGAAAAAATGTCATTGTAATAGTTTTTGATAATATGTATATTGCACTGTAGTGAAATGTAACGTGAAATCTTAAATGTGTTCGCATCAAATAAAAGTAATAATCAAATTGACCCATAAATGGTAAAGATTATTGTGCCTAATAACAATTCGTTATCTCTACTGCTGGTTTTTAGTATTTTTTTACTTAACACGTTGCCTAATACGTATGATAAAGCTATGGTAATACAGAAGAAGCCTATGCTACCTGGATTGAACTCTAATTTACTAAAGATAAATGGAGAGTTGACGAAGTGGACGAAATAAGCACAGTAAGCCGCACATACAATTGTACTGTATGCTAATAGACTGGATTGCATAACATTTCCTCATGGTGTGTTATAAGCTAATTCTTTTATTTTTGGGCAAAGTTCCTCTGAACGAAATGACTATGATAACCATTAATATAATTCCAATGATTATTGAAAAAAAAAAGAAAATTAGCCCGCCAGTTAAAATAAGGTACAAGGAGAATTAATTGATCATAATCATAAATTTCTCTATAATCAACATGAAAGCTGATATATTTATCATTATGTTATCTTCACTTATCATAAATAAATTACTAAACATACTTGCCAACCATCTCGAATGAGTTGCTTGAAAATACCATATTCATAGCGTAAACCATATCCATAAGCAGCAATACCCAATGTAGCCATTGAATCGAGAAAACATGCTGCCAAACGACCAAGACCACCATTTCCAAGGCCAGCATCCTCTTCGATTTCTTGCAGTTCTTCCACATCAAGACCAAGCTATATTTGAAAAAAAAAAAACTGTAAAATAAATTGCAACATGCAAAATTTCATTTCGATTTAGACCAAAATAAAAATTGAAAAATAATTTTGCGAGGAGAAATAAAAAGAAAAAGTGCGTAGAATGATCTAGAACAAAAATTATATGTTTCTAGAACAGAATAAAACTGCAATATGCAATACATATGATTTCAGCTTAATCAAAAATTCTAAGACAAATAAATAAGCAATCATTGAAAGTAGAGATAAATTTTAAACCCACAAGACAGCTGTTATTGTTCAACAACAGCTGTTATTTTTGATAAACAACTTTTCAACATTAAAAAGTTCCGATCTCCTTAAAACGTGCTAAATACAAGAAAAAAGAAAAAGGATGAAATGAGATTTTATTGAGACACAGTATTAATCATTTAAATGTATTAGCAAAGTTTCTGTGTATTTTAAAAATTTCTGCTAGTTATCCTGTTTAATTCAACAATGACGAGTGAATTGAATTACAGTTAAATAAGGAAAATTTATGAAATTAACAATTCTACTACAAGATTAATTTACATAAGCTAAACAATGAATTTAGAGAGATTAAAAATTATTAAATTTGACATTGAAATTTAAAAAAAAAAAGAAGGATTGTACTGAACGATAAAGTTTCAAATGCTGTAAATAAATTCCAAAAGATAGAATAATGTGAAATGCTGTAAGTCAATCCCATCTCCATTAATAATATTTTATCAATGATGGTTTAAATGAGTCATATTTGCAAATCACTAATTTTCATATTCCGAAGAGATAGCAAACAATCATAACGGCCAATCGTGAAATCTCGGTTATCATCGATGATTTGAAAAAAAAAAAAAGAAATGTTGGGACATTGTGAAATAGTATGACCTGTCTCACCTGATATAATGCTTCATCGATAGCTGCTTGTATACCAATATTCATCATTGTGTTTGATAACGTTCGACCCATGTAGAATTCCAGTGATAAGTAGTAAACACGCTGGAAAAAGGCATTTCAGTATCAATGATAAGTAGACTAGAAGATAGCCTAGGCTAGACTAGAGGGTTGTTTTGTATGGATAACTAGACTAGAAGATAGTCTAAGCTAGACTAGAAGGTAGTTTTGTATGGATAACTAGACTAGAAGATAGTCTAAGCTAGACTAGAGGATAGTTTTGTATGGATAACTAGACTAGAAGATAGTCTAAGCTAGACTAGAGGGTAGTTTTGTATGGATAACTAGACTAGAAGATAGTCTAAGCTAGACTAGAGGGTAGTTTTGTATGGATAACTAGACTAGAAGATAGTCTAAGCTAGACTAGAGGATAGTTTTGTATGGATAACTAGACTGGGAGATAGTTTAAGCTAGACTAGAGGATAGTTTTATATGGATAACTAGACTAGAAGACAACCCAGGCTATACTATAGAGTAATTTTGTATGAATAACTAGACTGGGAGATAGTTTAAGCTAGACTAGAGGATAGTTTTATATGGATAACTAGACTAGAAGATAGTTTAAGCTAGACTAGAGGGTAGTTTTGTATGGATAACTAGACTAGAAGATAGCCTAAGCTAGACTATAGAGTAGTTTTGTATGAATAACTAGACTGGAAGATAGTTTAAGCTAGACTAGAGGGTAGTTTTATATGGATAACTAGACTAGAAGATAGTCTGAGCTAGACTAGAGGGTAGTTTTATATGGATAACTAGACTAAAAGAAAGTATTAACTAGATTAGGAGATAGTTATGTATGGATAGTTAGACTAAAAAATAGTCTTAACTGGACTAGGAGATAGTTTCATGTCGATAATTAGAGTAAAAGATAGTCTTAACTAGATTAAGTAGTAATTTCACAAGGATAACTATAGTAGAAGATAGTCTTAACTAAGCTAAAAGATAATCTTTTCTAGAATAAAAAAGAATTACTCAATCAGTGAAATATGTCACAAAAAAAGGAAAAAAGATATACATAAAATAATCTTATATGCGAAAATATAAAAATATATACTTTTCTTAGTTGCCAAAAAAAGAAAAAATCTTTTTTCAATTAACAAAACAAATATTTTTCCAATAGATTTTGTTGGTTAAGTAATTCTTTTATTCTATAAAAGATAAAAAAATTTTTTTTCTCTTAGGAAAAATTTTAATTGCTTAAAAATTTCATTCATGAAGTAAATTAAAGTAAATTTTACTTTAGAAACTGAAGTAACTAAGTAATGAAATAAAAAAGAAACTGAAGTAAATTTAATTTTAAAATTAAATTGAAAAAAAAAAAAAGAAAGTAAAATACTTTAGGATCTTTATCATAATAATATTGCTGTGTACGAATCCAACGGCTCACTAGATGATCTCTGACGGTATTTGCTAAAGCAAAATAATAATCCCGTGGTGTTGCAACATTTCGATCCTATAATTTAATAATTAATAATAATTTAATACAATTTAATAATTAATAATAATTTAACTTAATTTATGCTTAATAATTAATAATAGGAATAGAATGAAATATAAAAATGAAATACTTTTCTTAATCATTAGCAAATTTTTTTTTTTCAAATCGAACAATCATTTTATTCTTCTATTAAACATACATTAAGTCTTTCCATTTTTTTTTTGTTTAACACAAACTTTTACAGTTTATTTAAAGTTTATTTAAGAAGTTTATTTAATTTATTTAAAGTTTATTTTTTCAATTTCAATTATTCAGCTATATTGCTATTGCAAAAAGATTATTTGTTGCAGAAAAATTTCTTTTTTTCTCATTTCTTTTTTTTTTTTAAATTTCTTTTTTCTATCTTTTTATTAATTAAATTAATCAAATTATTCCTCATAACAAAAACCTTGATGATAGAGAAATGAAGATGACGATTAAAGGAATTTTTTATATTTGTAACATTTTCCACTTGAGCAATTCCACGTACGCTAATTTGTTTACGACGATCACGATCAGTGAGCATTGCCATCTATTTTCTTATTTCTTCCTTCAAATAATCCTAATTATACATAATTTGCTAACAGTATTGTTTACAATAATTTACGAATACAATTTTACAAAAATTGAAAAAGTAGTTTGAAATTTATAATTTATAAAATAAGTCGCTATAAACATCAAATATTTCGAGATGGAATAAACATAATTATAAATTTATAAGATACGTAACATATGAAAAAGAGAAAAAAAAACGAAAATCTAATGATTATTAATTTAATAAATCGTATAAAGATGAAAAATTTATTAAACATTATAAACATTCCTTTATAAATTGCACAAAATGTTTTTATTTATTTTAGTAATTTTTAAAACCAGAAAAATTTTTTAAAAGCAAAAAAAATTGATTGATTTTGAAATTTTCTAGCTTAAAAATTTAATTTATTTGCAATGTTTCAGTTTCAAACGAGTTTATTGCGTTAGATTTAAAATACTATTATAAAGCATTATCTAACCAAAAAAAAAAAAAAAGAAAGAACAAAAATTATTGCTTAACTTAAAAAAATTAAATATGATTATGCTTGACATAAAGTATTGTTGAAATATGATAAAAATAGGTTTAATTTTTGACAATATTTGAAAGATAAAATTTATTTTAATCACTGCAGGCGATTAGAGTTAATATTAAGTATTAATAATAAGAGTGATAATTTTATCAGAACTGAAATTTAAAAAATTTTATCACACATCATGATTTCCTACATATGAAAACATATATTTTTCCTATGTATAAATATCGTTTATTGATCTTTTCGCTGTATAACCAAATGAACAATCAATGCTTTCCTTATCAGTTATCAATTTCATTATTCTTTTTACTAAACGTTTTTTAAAGCTAAATTTATCATTCAAATTTCAGTTATTTAAAAAATTTATATGCTATCCACCGCTTTTATCAGTATTGAAAATTTTACTTTCAAATCAGTTTTTCTACACTATTGCAGTAATATTTTAAACAAACTTACCAATACTATAAATTTAATAAATACCTATCAAAATATTTACTAATACTATCGATAAGTTATTGATAGTAAATTACGCTTGGAAAAAAAATACTGCTTCCCTAATTGATTACTTATTTAAAGTGTCACTTATTTAAATTACTTATACAATAATAGCAAATTGTTTATTTGATAACTTATTTATTTATTTGATAACTTTATTGTTTACTTGATAACTTATTTACTTACTTATTTTTATCACCTACTTTTTCTATTCATTTATTTACTTACTTATTTCATTACTCATTTATTTGCTTGCTTACTTTTTCATCAATATTTTCCTTCTTCCTTCTTTCTTTTTTTTTTTACAATTTAACTCATACTTTAACTTTCTTCATTTAAAATTATACTGAAATTGTTAAAAATACTGAATCAGAATAGAAAATATAACAAAATTTCTTTCATTTCTTTCTTTTTATCACTTTTTTTTCCTACTCTATTTGCTATTAAGCTTATTTACTCTATTTATTGCTCTCCTTTAAAGTAATTCTCAGTATGAATTGAATAAGCTTCGAAAAAAAAAAAAAAAGAAAGAAGAATTATCAACTCTACTTATATTTACATATATTCCATTTATTATTTATTAATTTGTCATCTATAAACATAAAAAAAAAAAAATTGAAAAATTAATAACTTATAAAGTATTAACAATCTTTTGAATTATTTATAAAATTTTTAAAGCTTTAATAATTTAGCGTTCATTTAGTAAAGAAAAAAAAAAGTCTAAACATTCCATAATTTGAAAATAAACTACTAAAATTCAGCATCACTAGGGATAATATTTTGTTTAAGTATAAGCAAGTGATAAGAATTGAACTAAAACAACAGGTGACTATTACCACTCTCAATATATATATACACATACCCACATACACATACACAAGCATACAGACATACACACATACATACATACACACATACTTGCACACATACACACATACACACATACCAGAATAGCAATTTTTTTTTTTTTCACAAAGTAATAAAAGTATTTCTCTAACTAAAAACTAAATCTTTAGCATCATTCGTAAGTTTGAAAATAACAACACATCGACAACTGAAACAGCAACCTCAAATTTTTTCACCACAATCTGAAACAATAAAAAGATAATATGATAATGATTAATGATGATAATGATAGATTGATAATGATAATGAGTGTTAGCAAAAATGAGAATAATTATACTTATCATTGTTAACAATTTGGTAAAGCAATGAATTTCGTTTAACACATTTATGTGTTTCATCTTCAATTTTATTAATTTAATATTTTATCAATTTAAGCAAATGTTAAAAAATTGATTTTTAGAGTATTTTACTATTTCTTCTACCATTTCAACTTCTAAATTCTTTCTTTTACATTCTCTTTTTCTACTCTTTCTTTATCATTCATTTCCACTTATATTAATGGATTCAAATTAGTAACCTTTGACCCTTAAAGCAGTAACTTTATGTATTATGAGCTATATTGTCTTTTACAACATATGTGTTCATTATTATTATTTATTAATTATTATTATTATTAATATTATTATTGTTATTATTATTATCATTGTTATTATTATTATTAATTATTATTATTACTATTATTACTAGTTATTCTCACTATTATTATTATTATCATCATTATTATTGTTTATCATTATTATTATTAATTATAAATTATTATTATAGTGATAATATCATTATTGATGCTGACATTGATTGTTCTTGGCAGCACTATCAGAGAAGAATAAGATGGCTTTGACATGAATAATTATTAAACTATTCAATAACCAAACTAAAATTATGATAAAATCATAAAGAAAAGAAAGAGGAAGGATACAAAAACAAAACGTAAAAACATAATTTCTCAACAAAATTTTAAGAATGAAAATACTATTCTTTTCCTGTTTACAACTTAACACTAAGATTCAATTTCGTCGTCGAAATCAATTCTTTTAGCAATGAATTTTTTCAATCTTTTTCATTTCTTATAAACATTTCTTTTTTTCTTTTAAAATGAAAAAGAAATATTTCTTAAAAAAGTGCGATAAAAATGTTATCACTGTAATCACGTAACTTGACTTAGAAATTTATTAGTTTTTATGATACGTGTAACCATTGTTTACTTACGTAAGCCATTAAATCTATTAGATATGAACAGACAGATATATACGTATACTTTCAACAAACTTTGGTACAAATCAATGAAAATTTTAATGGTAAATACAATTCTTAAATAATAAATAATTAAATGATTTTTATTAGTAGAATTAACTAAATTAATTAGCAATAATAATTTCTATAATTATTATCATTCTTCACTTTTCCTAGACTTATCCTGTGCAAATTTTGGTTTTAAAAAACCAAATTGTAGAAATGTGTTAATCATAAGATTTTTATAATTTAGATTTTAGATTTCAGGAAAGAAAAAAAGTGATGATATTTGCATATTATGATAATTATTTTATCATCTAATACATTGTTTGAATGTGTGTGTGTTGTTTTTTTTTTCCTTTTTAAAATACCAGAAAATTAATTTTAAGTCAAAATAAAATTTTGAAAAAAATAAAATTTGCTAAGGTGGAACAAAACATCTATGAAATATGCTCAAATACGCAGAGAGAACATTAAACTAATATATTTTACATCATAAATTACTTAAAATAGCTTCTTTGACAATAACAACATCGATAAAAAAATGTGGAAATAACATCAATCACTAAAAAAAAAAAAAATTTTTTTTCTCAACTTTTACTTCTTTGGTTAAAAAATTTAATCAGAAAAAGAAGAAAAAAAAAGAAATGAAATTAATCAAATGTGTTTTGAATTACTTTTTAATAGGTTATAGATTTTTAACTGTACAAAAAAAAAAGTTTTTTTTTTTTTTTGATGGATGATTCAACAAATAATAATCCTAAACATAAATAAATTATGAATAAAAAAAAATTTTTCAAAGTTGAAATTTAATAATTAACAAAATGAAAAATTTTTGGCTTATTTAAATTTCAGCATTTTGTTGAATTCAATTAATTCAACAATTATAAAATGGAAAATGAAAGAATATAGCAGTAAAATTTTAAAGGAAATAAATCAGAAGGGAAAAAAATGCACAGAAAAAAGATCAAATCATAAGTTAACTTGAAGAAGAA
Organism: Wuchereria bancrofti; assembly: GCA_005281725.1. NCBI lineage: Eukaryota > Metazoa > Nematoda > Chromadorea > Rhabditida > Onchocercidae > Wuchereria > Wuchereria bancrofti. Next base: position 10,098,934 of record SSBO01000009.1, read on the forward strand.
TAAAAAAATAAATATGAAAAAAGATACCTGAATACTTGAAATTATCAACATTAACATAACAGTTGCATATTTCATCAATTAATTTAATCATTTCAATGAGAAAAAAATTTAATAAATAATTAGAATTAAAAGTGATAACATCATCATTTGATGGTTGATGATAACTATATATTTAACATAATCCAAATATAATTTTAAATAATATCTAAAGATAGAAAAGGAATAGGAAATGTAATATTTGAAATATAATCTGAAATAGGTAAACAATCAATTTTTGAAAAGTTCTCATTTTGGCTATTTTTTCTTTCTTTTAATGAATAGAATTTATTGTTTAATGAAATGATAAAGTTATAAGATTGAATTTTCTATCGGAAATATTTTTTCTTTTTTTTGTCATTTTTCGCTTTTTTATTTTTTGCTTACTTTTTGCTTTTTTTTTTATCGAAAATATTATCAGATAGCAAGACTGATAAAAATAAAAAAGGGAAAGAAAATAAGACGGTAATCATAAAATAAATATTAATCTATAACAAATAAATAGTAAATGGTTAAGAAAAAAGATGAATTATGTTTAATTCGTCATTCATTATTCATTAATTAATTAATTAATCGATTGATTAATGAAATTAATGAATAATTTAAAGTATACTTCAACGATCCTACATATATTCAATTAACAATATCGTATAATTATTGTTGTAAAAATGATAATACTCAATAATTTATGCAACAATGTATTAAAAATGCTAATTAATAACGAAATAAAGACAAAATGATTAGAAAGCCATTAATTAACACTAATAATTAACAAATTAAATAGCAATATAATTGAAGAAATTCACTTAATAATTATCAGAGTGATAAGAAATATATGATTTCATCTGTTTGATAATCATTGATCAATTTGATATTTTTTTTTTGATAAATCTATTTGATAAATGATTATCATCTTATCATTTTATCACCTTGTCATTACACTATTCTTACCTTAAACTATCAAATAATAACTTAAAACGACGAAAATTTTAAAGTATAAAATTCTAATGTAATATCGACAAGTATTTCACTTCAATTGTGGGATGTATGTGTCTGTACGTCCAGAAGGCGCAAATGTATAGGTGCATGTGTCTGTCTGCATGTCCGTGTATGTGTCTGTATGTGTATATGTACATGCGTGTGCTGAACGTTTGTATGTATCTGCGCGCCTGCGTACATGCACCACTGTGCGTGTCTGTGTGCATGTGGAGTGAAAAATAATTTCTCTAACATTCTTCATTTCACTTGAATCCATCGAAAATTTACAACAAGCAGAAGATTTGAAAGAGCTGCTCGAATGTCTCTAGTTGCAGCGATGATGAGAACTTAGGACACCTTGGATACTCTGCGTAGTTCGTGGGGTATGTGATAGGAAAGAATAGAAAGGTATGAGCTGTGAGAAATTCAAAAATATGGGGTGGGGTTTGGTTGGTTTAGGGGGGGTGAGGTGGTACTGGTGGCTCTAATATTTGTGTTAACATTCCATTTGTATATGATATTGTTCTTTGGACGAGTGGAAATTAAACTAAAGCACGAATAGAAGCAAGATGAAGTTTAGCTGTAATGGCTTGATTAACACTTTGACCTTTGACATACACGAGCTTACACTTTGATCTTTGACAAGATGATCTTCGAGAAGAGATAGGAATATTGAGGGTAGTGCTGTTCTAAACTAATTTAAAGTTAACTGATTTTAATTTTCATAACTTTAATAGTAAACTAATTTTAATTTTCATTAAAAAGAAAAAAAGGATAATAAGTAGGGACTTAAATTAACCTTAAATTAACCTTAAATTATAGCACTAATTTTGACAGATATTCTTATGAAAGTCACAGAATAATATATTTGCAGGACAAAATTGTGGATTTTTGAATCGTTATAGAAGTATAAGATTTCATTTTCTCTGTCAAAACAAATGATTGAAAATGTAGTAACTGCTCGCTTATACAAGCAAAGAGAACAATTATTTTACAGAACCAAACGCAGCTTTTCACTGCTAATTCTAGCACACACATACACACACACATACATACATACACACAAATACACACACATACACAGACACACATACATACACAGACACACATACATATACACAACTATGACTTTGCAATATTGTTTCGCCAGTGGAACAGAGAACATTTTCAAATATCAGAAGGGAATGTTTAGTCATTTTAATGATCAATAATTAAAACAACAAAATTTTATTCAATTTTATTATTGCAATTATGAAATGAGCAATAATTAGCTATATATATATGTGATATTTGTATACTTTCTCCTAAATTCATCAATTAGATCAACAAGTAATACTTAAAATAACTTACTTTAGTATTATGTAACACAATTTTTTGGCATTGGCGCATATACGTTCAATCTGCCAATTCAATATTTCACACTATTCTCTTCACTTTTAATATTGTTAAAAAAATATATATATAGCATCCTGTATGTGTATCTGTGTCTGTCTGTGTATGTCTCCTTGTCGGTCTGTATGTATGTATGTGTGTATGCATGTCTGTTTGTCTTTGTCTGTATGTATGTATATAATTAATTATATATATAATCAATTATAAGATCAATTTGATATTTTCAATTAATTTCTAAACTAATTAACTTTTCCTACTATTGAAATTGTTCTACTACTAAAAAAAATTTTTTTTTTTTCCTACTACTAAAAAATTTCCTACTATTGAAATTGTTAATTGAGATTAATTAAAAAACCATTCTGATAACAGAATTATCAATTGAAATATTTGTGCAGTATGATAACATCTTATCAATCATTTACATATACTGTTGCATGTAAACCTATTTCTATTACTGCTACCTGGTAGATTTAAAAAAAGAAAGAAGCAAATGATATCATTTAATGAGTAGAATTAATAATAAAGTATGATTATTTTGATATAACATTTGAAGTATTTTAATTAAAACTAATAAAATATCAATCTCACAACATCAGCATTACATACTGAAATTTTTTTTTTATTTTAACGTTTCCAATAAAATTAAATGATTTAAAATGTTAGAACATGAAAAATAATAATAAAGAAAAAATATTAATAAAAAACATGAATAATACTAATTTCTAATATGCCTTTTTTCCATCCATGAACTTGCAAAAAATAATAAGGAATGTCACATTTATTCTATTAGTTTGCAAATCTATGGAAGAATCAAAGAAAAGAACTTATGAGGAAATTGATAAAATGTTGCAGCATGAAGAAAAGTTTGTAAAAATATTCAAAAAAGAATAATTACACGAGTGATTTATTTTCGATTATAATAATAAATAAATTATAAATATAAGTTATAAATGATTGAACAGAAACCGTTTTTTTTTTATTTAAAAATGTTGATCAAAAAAATTTTTAGTTCAAAATTTTAATTAGGAAATTTTTTTCTAAAATTTGTAATTAAATTAAAAGGATTGTAAAATAATTGTAGAAAATATGCTTCAAATTTTTGTTATAATGTATAAATTACGGAAAATAGGGATGAATTTTTTAAATAAATTACAGTTTATTTGAAAATTGTTAATTTAAAGATTATGTATTAATGATTGCATAAATATATTGAAATTATTCCAGTCAAATCTCTTTTATATCAACAAATATTGAAATGAAAAAATGAAGCAAAGTTTAAGCAATCCAATCATTGCTAATAAAATGAATCATTTTTTCTAAACTAATTAACATAATAATGAAAATTCATTCAATGTATGAAGAATGTATGGAATGAAAGAGATTTTATAAGCTATATCAAAAATTATTGTTTATTTATCATACACAGATTATAAATTCTTGAGAATAAAATAAAATAAAATTTGTATTTAGTAGAATAAATTTCACTAAATTTGAAGAATTGTTCGTAACCTTTGCGTTAATTGTATTTTTATTTTTTATTTTTTTCTAACTTCACAGTCATGCATTAACAATAATAAAGGTTTATTCTTCACATATGAAAAACAAAAAACAAAAAAAAAGAACATTTGATTTATAATATCATGATGTACATCATAATTACATACAAAATCTTCCGTCAGATGACGTACGTCATAATTGCATATTCTTTCAGATAACGTACGACATATTTATATACGAAATCTTGTGTTAAATAACGTACATCATAATTATATACGAAATCTTGTGTTAAACAACGTACGTCATAATTACATACAAAATCTTCCGTTAGATGACGCACGTCATAATTGCATATTATTTCAGATAACGTACGACATAATTATATACGAAATCTTGTGTTGAATAACGTACATCATAATTATATACGAAATTTTGTGTTAAACAACGTACGTCATAATTACATATTCTTTCAGATAACGTACGTCATAATTATATACGAAATCTTCTATCAGATTACTAACATGTTTTTAAATAAAAAAANGTTAGATGACGTACGTCATAATTGCATATTATTTCAGATAACGTACGAAATAATTATATATGAAATCTTGTGTTAAATAACGTACATCATAATTATATACGAAATCTTGTGTTAAACAACGTACGTCATAATTACATACAAAATCTTCCGTTAGATGACGTACGTCATAATTGCATATTCTTTCAGATAACGTACGACATATTTATATACGAAATCTTGTGTTAAATAACGTACATCATAATTATATACGAAATCTTGTGTTAAACAACGTACGTCATAATTACATACAAAATCTTCCGTTAGATGACGTACGTCATAATTGCATATTCTTTCAGATAACGTACGACATATTTATATACGAAATCTTGTGTTAAATAACGTACATCATAATTATATAAGAAATCTTGTGTTAAACAACATACGTCATAATTACATACAAAATCTTCCGTTAGATGACGTACGTCATAATTGCATATTATTTCAGATAACGTACGACATAATTATATACGAAATCTTGTGTTGAATAACGTACATCATAATTATATACGAAATCTTGTGTTAAACAACGTACGTCATAATTACATACAAAATCTTCGGTTAGATGACGTACGTCATAATTGCATATTATTTCAGATAACGTACGAAATAATTATATACGAAATCTTGTGTTAAATAACGTACATCATAATTATATACGAAATTTTGTGTTAAACAACGTACGTCATAATTACATATTCTTTCAGATAACGTACGTCATAATTATATACGAAATCTTCTATCAGATTACTAACATGTTTTTAAATAAAAAAAAGTGCGCAAATGAATCACGTAATGAATAAATAACGTAACTATTACTTTATGTTATATTTGATGTGCATAGAAAGATTGATGGAATAAATTTAAAATTTCATTATTTAAATGATAAATATGATGCAAAATTTTATATTGATAAGATTTAAAAATACAAAGAATAATGATTTACCATAATATTTGAATGTATATGTTTCAAATTTATAATTTTTTATTTTACTCTGTTAGAGAAAAATTCCTGATAATAATAGTAAGTTTAAAACGGATATTAAAAAAAAAATCTGTAAAATATTAAATTTTTTTCAAATCATGAAATTTTTTCAAATATGAAGGTTTTATTGTTTAAATTCAAATATGCAGGTTTTTTTATTGTTCCAATACTTTCTTTTTTTTGTCTTAAAATGTTAATTTTAAAATATTAGCAAAATTTAACTATTTTACTTAAAAATTTAATAAATATAGTACAAATGAAAAGGATAGAAATGAAAATGAAGAAAATTAATCCAAATATTATTTTCAATAAGTAATATTAATTAATAATATTATTAAAGTTAATTTCTTTTAGTTATACGGATGAGAAATTTCTAAATGAATTATCATTTGATGGCAACGAAGGAAGGAAAAAAAAAATTGAAATTTTTTTAAACAATTTCTATTAGTTTTTAAAATAATCACACTGGATTAAAATTGACTTATTTTCCTTATTTCATTGATTAATCTATTTTCATCTTTTTCCATTTCTTTCTGTCATTGAGGTCAATTTTTTTTTTTTTCTTAATATATGCAAACTTTTTTTTTCTTTAAATGAAATATTTACTATATGAAAATTTTAAAATATTTGCTATGAAATAGTCAAAAATAAATAAATAACTGAATGATTCTGAAATTATACCTAGCATTTTTTTTTTTTTCTTCTATTCATCTATATTTAAATTCAAAGTTATTGCTGATCATTATTTGGTAGTTAGTTCTTTCATTCGTTTTATTTTGGAATATAAAATTTTCGCATACGTTCATAAATAAATCTATTTTTTGGCTAAAATTACATACTTTATTTTAGGAAGTACCACAATTTGCGTAGTGATTGTTATCATAACTATTTCGATGGCAATAATAATAGCAATAATAAAAATAGAAATAATAATAATAATAATAATAATAGTATTTCTATTTTAAAAACAAAAGTATAAAAACAAAAGTGGTAATAATAATAATAATAATAATAATAATAATAGTAATAATAAAAATAAAAATAGTAATAATAATAATAGTAACAAATAATAATAATAACAATAATAATGATTATAATTGGAACAAATTTTACTGAAATTAATTATCGCTACAGTGCTTTTTTCTTTACTTTCCAATCGACTTTCCACTTCTAAGCTTATTTCAAGAATTATTTCATTATTTAAAAAGGTATTATAATTTTCACTAAAAACGGTCACAACAACCATTTCTATGATAAATTTGTAATTATTCATATCAAAATAATGATGAAATTCACATTGAAATTGATTATTGTTGTAATGTATTTCATCTTTACTTTTCATTAATTTTTTGCTTTCTTGGCTTATTTGACTTTTTTTTTTTATTTTACCACTTAAAAAAAAAAAAATTTTTTTTCATTTCCTTTTTTTTTTCTTGACAAAAAATTTCTTTTCTAATATCATTTTAAAGCTCATTTCAGGCAAGAATTACTACTATGTAACAATGATCATTGTTATAAATTTAAATTTCTTCCTTCCTCCTAGTATGAATTACTTACTAATACGAAGAAAATATCTTTTCTTCCTATTCATTTTTTTTTTCTCATTTTCCTTTTCCCTCTCTCTTTCTCTCTCTCCCTCTCTCTATATATCTTTTACTCTTCTTATTCTTTTCCATCAAATTTTGTTACTTTAGTAAATTTGATTTTGAAGAAAATTTCATAATAAATAATTTTCACCAGAATATTTTGTATCAAAATGTTTCATTTCATAATTTTCAATTTATTTCAAAATTTTCAAACTTATTAATACCTTTTTTTTTTTTTTTTTAGGATAACAAACGATACAGAGCAATTATTACTGCCTTTTATTCTATTAGACATAATAAAATGTAAATTAATTCCTCTTATCTTAATTGATATCTTTGATCGTTTATAAATTTTGCAATTATTCTTCATCCTATTTCTAATCTTCACAAATTGATAATTTCAATAGCAATGAATAAAAAACAAAATGGAAAAATTGGTTAATTTAGAAAATTGCAAAAAAAAAATGACTTAAAAAAGAAATGAAAAAAAAACTAAAAAAAAAAATAGGCACATTTTTTTTTAAAAAGATAATTATCTCTGCATTATCTCATATCAAACATTTATTCAAATAATTTACAAATAAATTTCCTAAATTTCATTGACTTTTATTCCTTTCTTTTTTCACTCATTTCTCTCTTTCTTTTTCTTCCTCTCCCTCTCCCTCTCTCTCTCACTCCCTCCCCCTCAGTTTTTCATTTTTTTTTTCGTTTTAAACATTTTTTTTTTTAACACCTAACTGACAACGCTTAGAATTAAAATATAGATTATGTATGAAAGACGTCATCACATCAAATTTGGAAAATTTATTTTTTTTTTTTTTTTTTTAAAGTGAGAATGAACAAAAATGGTTGAACATAGATAAAATCATTTCGTTTCTTTTTTTTTTCCTTGGCCTATTAAATATTTAAAAAAAAAAAAAAGCCAAGAAAATATTTATTAACCTATTACTTTAAATAGATATATTAAAGAAATATTTATTCATACATTTTGCATTCATATAAATGAACCATTTTTATGCAATGAATTATTTGGCATAATTTGTTTATCTTATTTTATATTTAGGTAATACTTTTATACTTATCATACTTATATATCATTTCATTAATTATTTTTATTTATTCCTCAAAGAAAAAAAAAGTAAACAAAGATAAATAATAGAAAAAGGAGGAAACAAAAAAAATTTTTATGCAATGAATTATTTGGCATAATTTGTTTATCTTATTTTATATTTAGGTAATACTTTTATACTTATCATATTTATATATCATTTCATTAATTATTTTTATTTATTCCTCAAAGAAAAAAAAGTAAACAAAGATAAATAAAAGAAAAAGGAGCAAACAAAAAAAATTTTTATGCAATGAATTATTTGGCATAATTTGTTTATCTTATTTTATATTTAGGTAATACTTTTATACTTATCATACTTATATAACATTTCATTAATTATTTTTATTTATTCCTCAAAGAAAAAAAAAGCAAATAAAGATAAATAAAAGAAAAAAGAGGAAACAAAAAAAAAAACAAAATAAAATTTAAGATAATTCTTTTTCAAAAAAAAAAGGCAAATTTTTTTAATCTTTTTACAATACATCAATATTTGAATTTTTCCTTCTTTTTTTTTTTTTAAATTTTGCAAATACTTTATATTCATTTCTTTGCTTCATGCCAATGTAATAATATAAGGCTATTTTTCTTTCTTTCTAGGCTACAATTTATCACTGCCCATTTAAATGCCTCATTTATTGCCTTTCTCCTTTATTTATCAATAGCCGTTTTGAGTATGCTTGCTTAGAAGTTTTTAAAATTATTTCAAGATTTTTCATCAAATCTTAAAAAGAATGTAAATTTAATCAAACTTAAAGCTATCAATGCTTGCTTATTAATGCAAAAAGAAAAAAAAAATTTCTCTTTGTGCTCTATGCTTTTTTAATGTTTAAATTTAATTTAGAAATTAAATATTCTTTGTTCAAAAAAAGAAAATTGCAGTATTATTTTCGTAATCTTAGCCAGGTGCTTTTTTTTTTTCTTTCATTATTAATTGCAATTGATTTTAGTTCTTTTTTTTCTTTTGTAAAAAAATTTAATAAATATATTAATTTCACCTATTACTAATATATTTTATTAGTTCCATAATATATTTTATTAGTTTTCAATGAATTTTTTTCATTATTAGATTAAAGAGACTAAAATTACATTAAAATGAAAAAAAAAAGCGAAATATTTTGTAGTAAAATGAAATCTAATTTTTAATTTTAGGATTCAGATATCTTTAAGATATAAAATTCGATAATTGAATAATTAAATAATAATGTATTTAGTAATTTAGCTACTACTAATGAAGTTATCAATAAAGGTATATGATTTATCAAGAGCGATAACAAATAATCACTAATCATTTATGCAAATGTTGAAAAGATCTACTAAATTTCATTTAAAATTTTTGCTTCTTTAAAACGAAAAAAGGAAAAGACATAGTCATTTCGAGAAACAATTTTTTATTACTAATTTTAAAAAATTAAAAATAAGATATGAAATGGTAATGTTTTATGAAATGGTAATGAAATAAAAAATTGTGTACACATTTTTTAAAAAATTTTTTCTTTATATCATATTACTAATTTATTAACAGTTTTTCGTGTTTGCAAAATGTTTCAACTTTTCCTTTTTTTTTCAAATTATGGTATTAACCTAAATGTATGCTTTTTTATTCCATTTTTTTTTTAATAATATTGAAAAATTAATTTTCTATTATCTCTTTTACATTCATCGTTTCGTTTCTTTTTTTTAAAATATTTGATTAAATATTCATTTTTTTAATCATTATAATGAACATAAATGATGGAAAAACTAATGAAAAAAAAAAAATGGAACTATTAAGTGAGTCAAACTATAATCAGAAATAAAATATTAGTATAATTTGAATTCAGTAAATAATTAAAACAGTAGTTGGCAGTAATTAACTAATAATCAAAATATTTTAATAATAGAATGATTAATGTTACTGATTAATAACATTTTTCACGTATGTGATAATATTACGTTAACATTGTACATCAAATTTTTATCATACTGAAATTATTATTCTAATTACAAAATACTTTTAACATAGTTTATTAGCTTTTTTAAAAATTTAAGGTTAAAAAAATCAAATTATATGTCAAAACAGAGTATAATATTGCTTAAGTAAAATATAATATTGTTTAACTAAATCAATAAAAAATCATTATTCTTTTTTTTTTTTCTATAATAGGAAACTATTTTGTTCGTTTTTAATGCTTTCCCTAATTCAAAAAATTTTTCATCATATTTGACAACATTTTAATTCTGAAATGCTTTTAGCAAAGTTGATTAGTTTTTTAAATATGTATGATTTGTTTCTTTTTTTTTTCATTTTAGGATGAATTTTAATGTCTTTTGATAATTCAAATAACAGCTGTGAAATTTCATATTTATTATATTTCAGATTAGATTAGAAATTGCTATCGAACTGTTATTATCACGACTCTTGGCACTATCATATCACTATATTTATATTATTGTTACTGCTATTTCTACAATTGGAATTCAATTATTGTTAGTACTATTGTTATTATAAATATTATTATTATCATTGGTATTGTTATTACTATTACTATCATCGTTATTATCATTATTATTATTGTTACTATATTGCTATTATTATCGTTATTATTATAATTATTGATATTATCATTATTTTTAATTATTATTATATTTTTATTATTATTAATATCTTATTATTATTTCTACATAATTGTAATAATAATGAAAACATTCCTATTACCGTTACTATCACTGCTATTATTGTTATTATTATTATTATCAATGTTATTTTATCATTATTAATAATAGTTATTAATAGTAACAATATAATGATATTATTGATGTTATTATTATTATTATTATCAATGTTATTATTTTAATATTAATAATTACTATTATCAATAATAATAGTAACAGTATAGTAATATTATTGATGTCATGATTATTATTGTTATTATTATTATTATTGTCATTATTATTACTATTATTATCATTATCGATGTTATTATTATTGTTTTCACTTGTTAATATTACTGTTATGACTGTAATTATTGCTCAATCTGACGCATATTTGATCTTAAACTTGCTTCAAAGTATTACTTTTTGCTTGCTTTTTTCTTATTTTTCTCTGACAGAAAAAACATTAATTATGTTTGCAAAATTTTTTTGTAGCAAAAAAAAAAGTAAAAAAAGTCGAATTTTTTTAAAAATTGTGTAATCTTCAAATCTTGCAACAAACAGCTTTAACATGTAACTTTCAAAGAAAACGAAAAACGGCGAAGCAAATTTAACAAATTCTAATTTAACAAAATCTAATTCTAATTTAGATTTGCATTTGCTCCGATTGCAAAGTTTGCGATTAATTTTAATATTCAATTGAATTTTTAAGGATAATATATTTAACAATATAATTAGTAATATATTTTGCGTAACTTTATAAAGGCTTACTGAAATATTTATTTATTTACTAATTCATCCGTATTTTTGCTGTATGATCTAAATCTCAGTCAATCAATCAATCAATCAATGAATCAGTCAATTAATCAATATAATCGATGTCGCACACAAAAAAATAATTGTGATCTTAATCCCACACATTTTATTAATTTATACGAAGATTATCAAATATTTTTTATTTGTTTAGATAAAAACACTGCGATTTTGATTCTTTCTTTTTTTTAAAATTTTAATCTTATAAATTTTAAAATAGTAAATCAAAATTGTGCAATAATTTTCTATTAATCATAATAATAATTCATTCTAATTAATAAGATGAGATATTTTTTTCAGTAGATTTTTATCAGAGCTAGTTGATAAGCCATGTAAATTTTATCAATTGAAATTATTCAAACACAAAAAGGAAACAATCAATTTATTCAAAATGAAAAAAAAAAAATTGAACGAATATAATTTTGGCGTGTAATAGTTGCATAAGCAATATGAAAGAAAAATTTACTTTGTCATAAAATAATTTCTTTCTCTCTTTTT
>SSBO01000009.1:10119450-10173052 GCA_005281725.1 Wuchereria bancrofti
TATCAAATTAATACAATAAATTATTTAGTAGAAGTGTAAAGTGTATTAATTAAATTAATTAAATTCAAATTATCAAATTAATTAAATTAGTGAGCATTAATAGTCAATTTAGAGAATAAAAAAAGGTAAAAATTTCTTTAATATATACAAGTGAACAATAAACATATTTATTAGAAATAAACAAAAAAACATTTTTTTTCAGAAATGGAACATTTTTAAAATTTCAACAAAGCACTAATTTAAATTAAATTGGAAATTTTTGCACTAATTATAAAATGAAGAAATTTTTTTTTAATAGTTCAATAATGAATTTTTCATAAACAAAGTGCAATGCAATAGCAAAAAGAAAACAGAAAATGTGATAAATGATAAATGAAAAATATTTTATTTTATTTAAATTTCGTCGTTTCTATATAAAACTTTAAACTTATGCCAGTTTAAGCTTATAATTAATTATGTTTAAGTTGCATTTTAAGCTTATTGATTTAATAATTGTGTAAAATGTAAAAAGGAAATAATTGAAATTTTGTATTTGCTAATCCTCTTTTTTTATTTTTCAATTAAAAATTTTCAGCGGAAAAAAAATAAGTCAAGATATTCAGTAAATAAAATAAAAACCTCTGTTAAATAACATTTTAATTATTCATAAATTTTTTATTTTGAATTTTAAATGATTTAATTCGAAATGAACAAACATTGTGAGAATCCAATGAGAAATATCGAATAAATAAGCATAAAACGGCTTATATCACGTGAAAGTATAGTATAAATCATTAAAACAAATGGTCCAATAAATTTTAATGCTCTGAAATTTTTTTTAAAAAAAATAATTATTACATAAATTTTAATTTACATAACCTCAAATATGTCAATCATAGAAATAAAAAAAAAGCATCCAATTTTTAAATTGTTTCATAATTTTACAAATAAACATAAATGCATCATCATCCTGCTAAGCTATTGTTTTAAATTTAAATTTAAAATAAAATTAAAACAACGCAAAAAGAAATACCTTGTATAAAATAAGAAATGTGCGCCAGTTAATAAAACAATCATTAATGAGAGAATATTTTCAAGTAGAAGCATTGTTGAGCATAATGCACATGCTAATCGTATTGGTACAATTAATAAAATAAAAATAAATGAAATTTTATAAGCAACTTTAGCTGGAAATGATTTCTGAAATTTTTTATTATTTTACTTAAAAAATTATTGAAATTTTCAAAAAACAAAGACAATAAATTTAAATTTTTTAGATAAAAATTTGAAATGAATTATTATTAGGATAAAAAGAAAAGGAAGAGAGAAATAAAAACTCTAAGTTAAATTATCATAAATTTACTTTTTTTTTTTGTTTTATTTAAAAATTTAAAAAAAGATTTGAAATTATTACCATAACACGCCACCATCGTTTTCGTCCAACATTTTTTATATCCATAGCATCACATACAATTTGAAGTAATGCCATCAAAAGTACCATTTGTTCAGCAACTAATCGAACCTAAATTAATTTTAACAAAAGCAATTAATTAAATTAAAAATGATGGAAAGAAATTATAACTCTAATTTAAAAGTTAAATTTACATTATTCAAATATATTTCACATCATAAAACACTCCGTTATAAAAAATTTTACAAAAAAAAAAAATTGATTTATTGCATTTAAAGTATAATAAATTTTTATTTCTAGGAGTAATTAGCATATACTTTTTAGATTTAATTTATTTTAGAATTATATTTCTAGTATTTTTTTAATTATCTATTTAATTATGATATTTTAGTATTACTATTTTTATCTTTGCATATCTTTATCAAAAAATTCAAACAATTGCTAATATCAACGTTACGTCTTTAACGGAATTTTCAATTTGCTTAAATTAATTTAAATAACTAGCCATTAAGTATAAATTGATAATTTAAAATTAATTAATAAAATAATTGATTTATTTTTATAAGCTTACATATTGTTGCCATCCTGAACCAGTATATCGCCATAAATGACAAAGATCAGAATGATACCAAACTTCTTCTATAAAAAAGAAAAAATTGTTTTTAAAAAATCATTGATATTTAACAATTAAAACTACTGAGTTACAATTTTTCAAAAACAACTTTTTTTTTTTGAAAAATAAAAACTAAAGAATCATATACTTTTTTTTTAACTAAGTTAACTTTTTTGGGTTTCTTTAAAAAATGAAAATTTTTTAGAGTAAATTTTGTTTGTTTGTTTTTTTTTTCTCCTTTAATTCTTATCATAATTAATTAGAAAAAAATTATATAATAGATAAAATTATGCATGAATATTTGTTAGTAAAAAGTGAAAAAAAAATGAATGATAAGACACAATGAATACTAAATTAAAATATATTTAAAAAAAAAAAAAACAAAAATTACAAAATATAAAATTGATATGGAAAATTTTAATGCATACCAATATTTTGCAGCGTTAACGTGACTTGCTTGTTTGCAGCGTACGATGAAAATGATTGCAGCGTTGTAGCTTTAAGCATCATATAATCGAATATGGTATAAGTAGAATTAGGACAAGGATTATCAAATGAGGTATTATTGCATGGCATTGATGTGTTGAAATCATGAGTGTCATCGTGTGTTAACACCTGTATTTGTTGATATGATTAGATGATAAGTGATATGGTGATAAAGGCTAAGCAATTAAAATGAATGAAAATAATCATGTATATCATCAATTTGTTTCAACACTTTTAATTAATGATAATGATTGTATGATTAAGTGATAAATGTTAGTGATAAAAGATCATAAAAGTCAGTTAGATTCAATGAAAGTAGCCATGACTATAATCAGTTTGTTTCAACATTTTTAATTATTGATAATGATAGTATGATTAGATGATAAGTGATAGTGATGAAGGTAAAGTAATTAGAATTAATAAAAAATAACAATAAATATAATCGTTTTGTTTTAACATTTCTAATTATTGACAATGATAGTATGATTAGATGATAAGTGATAGTGTTGAAGGTAAAATAATTAGAATTGATAAAAAACAATAAATATCATCATTTTGTTTTAACATTTCTAATTATTGATAATGAATGTGTGATTAAGTGATAATTAACAGTGATAAAAATGAAATAATTGGAAATGAGTGAAAATCTTTATGATAATATTAGTAATTTTAATAATTAGTATATTAAATATATGAAATTATTATCAGTAAATATTCATTATGCTAATTGATCATTTTTAAATTGGAACCTTTGTTGTCATTGAAAATGGTCGACACATAAAAGCCATAAATACAAAAATGAAATAAACCACAAAGCACGAAAATGACAATGTCAAACTGTATTTGTGATCATTTTTTAATAATTAATCATTAATTACAGTAAATAATTGGTTTTTGTTACAAATTAAATTAAAAGAAATTTGATAAAATAAGAATAATATATTAAAACTACAATAAAAAATGCGTAATTTAATTTAAAATTCTAATTTTTTTGNTTTTTTTTTTTGTTTTATTTAAAAATTTAAAAAAAGATTTGAAATTATTACCATAACACGCCACCATCGTTTTCGTCCAACATTTTTTATATCCATAGCATCACATACAATTTGAAGTAATGCCATCAAAAGTACCATTTGTTCAGCAACTAATCGAACCTAAATTAATTTTAACAAAAGCAATTAATTAAATTAAAAATGATGGAAAGAAATTATAACTCTAATTTAAAAGTTAAATTTACATTATTCAAATATATTTCACATCATAAAACACTCCGTTATAAAAAATTTTACAAAAAAAAAAAATTGATTTATTGCATTTAAAGTATAATAAATTTTTATTTCTAGGAGTAATTAGCATATACTTTTTAGATTTAATTTATTTTAGAATTATATTTCTAGTATTTTTTTAATTATCTATTTAATTATGATATTTTAGTATTACTATTTTTATCTTTGCATATCTTTATCAAAAAATTCAAACAATTGCTAATATCAACGTTACGTCTTTAACGGAATTTTCAATTTGCTTAAATTAATTTAAATAACTAGCCATTAAGTATAAATTGATAATTTAAAATTAATTAATAAAATAATTGATTTATTTTTATAAGCTTACATATTGTTGCCATCCTGAACCAGTATATCGCCATAAATGACAAAGATCAGAATGATACCAAACTTCTTCTATAAAAAAGAAAAAATTGTTTTTAAAAAATCATTGATATTTAACAATTAAAACTACTGAGTTACAATTTTTCAAAAACAACTTTTTTTTTTTGAAAAATAAAAACTAAAGAATCATATACTTTTTTTTTAACTAAGTTAACTTTTTTGGGTTTCTTTAAAAAATGAAAATTTTTTAGAGTAAATTTTGTTTGTTTGTTTTTTTTTTCTCCTTTAATTCTTATCATAATTAATTAGAAAAAAATTATATAATAGATAAAATTATGCATGAATATTTGTTAGTAAAAAGTGAAAAAAAAATGAATGATAAGACACAATGAATACTAAATTAAAATATATTTAAAAAAAAAAAAAACAAAAATTACAAAATATAAAATTGATATGGAAAATTTTAATGCATACCAATATTTTGCAGCGTTAACGTGACTTGCTTGTTTGCAGCGTACGATGAAAATGATTGCAGCGTTGTAGCTTTAAGCATCATATAATCGAATATGGTATAAGTAGAATTAGGACAAGGATTATCAAATGAGGTATTATTGCATGGCATTGATGTGTTGAAATCATGAGTGTCATCGTGTGTTAACACCTGTATTTGTTGATATGATTAGATGATAAGTGATATGGTGATAAAGGCTAAGCAATTAAAATGAATGAAAATAATCATGTATATCATCAATTTGTTTCAACACTTTTAATTAATGATAATGATTGTATGATTAAGTGATAAATGTTAGTGATAAAAGATCATAAAAGTCAGTTAGATTCAATGAAAGTAGCCATGACTATAATCAGTTTGTTTCAACATTTTTAATTATTGATAATGATAGTATGATTAGATGATAAGTGATAGTGATGAAGGTAAAGTAATTAGAATTAATAAAAAATAACAATAAATATAATCGTTTTGTTTTAACATTTCTAATTATTGACAATGATAGTATGATTAGATGATAAGTGATAGTGTTGAAGGTAAAATAATTAGAATTGATAAAAAACAATAAATATCATCATTTTGTTTTAACATTTCTAATTATTGATAATGAATGTGTGATTAAGTGATAATTAACAGTGATAAAAATGAAATAATTGGAAATGAGTGAAAATCTTTATGATAATATTAGTAATTTTAATAATTAGTATATTAAATATATGAAATTATTATCAGTAAATATTCATTATGCTAATTGATCATTTTTAAATTGGAACCTTTGTTGTCATTGAAAATGGTCGACACATAAAAGCCATAAATACAAAAATGAAATAAACCACAAAGCACGAAAATGACAATGTCAAACTGTATTTGTGATCATTTTTTAATAATTAATCATTAATTACAGTAAATAATTGGTTTTTGTTACAAATTAAATTAAAAGAAATTTGATAAAATAAGAATAATATATTAAAACTACAATAAAAAATGCGTAATTTAATTTAAAATTCTAATTTTTTTGAGGGAAAAAATTTTTTAAATTTGCTACACAAATATTAATTAAATGTAATTTTTTTTTCATTCGTGAAAAAACAAAATACTATTACTGGCTTATTTCAACTTAATTTTTCTCAGTATTATAGTGATTTAAATTTTGAAAACTTTTCTCTATTTTATTTTCAAAATTACTCTTACTATCGACGTCCAAATGCTTCCCATTTAGCTTCCAATAATTCTTCCAATAAACCATCAAGAAGATCCAAATGTTTTGTTGTTTCCTAAAATTTAAATTAAATTAAATTACATTGCAAAAACCAAACGAGCGCAGAAGTTGAATTATAAACTGAAAAATTTTTGTTTTTTTTTCTTTTATTTGGCAGAAATTCTGACTACTTAAAAGTTAGCATAAGAAAACATACTGTAAATGTAATTAGATTAATTAATCAACAAGTAAATAATTAGCTAATAAACAAACAAAAAAAATTAATCTTATTAGTTTAGTAAACAAAATTTATCTCTGCAAAAAAAATAATACTTTTTTTCATATTATTAGCATTTATCGGAACTGATATATCTCAGTGGCACTTTTCATAACTTTTCATCAGAATGTTTAAAATATTAAATTAAAAAATTGTTACATTATTGCATGCTAATAGCTATGCAAATAAAAATCTATTACTGAGCAAATAAGATATTTACTCCGTAAACAGTAAGTGATAAAGCGCTATCTTCATTCATTTCGCCAGTTTCCTGACTTATTGTATCAATACGAGCTAACGGATATGCATAACTGCTTGCACTACCGTATATCCAGACAACATCTGCTTCTAATTTAAGAATTAATTCAAATATCTAAAATTTAAATAATTAAATGTTTATGCTAATAATATTTTCAAATTTGTAAACAAATATGAAATAAACAAGTTGTAAAATGAGTAATTTTTTCTTCTTCCACTTAGTTTAAAAAATAATTTAGCTAATAGTTAAATAATTAAACTAGATTAGAGCTGAAATAAAGCAGTGATTAAAGAAGAATTTAAAATTTAAATTTAAAAAAAGAAAAAATGATAATTTTTTCTTATGAATCTTTCATTTCATACCTCTTTCTTTCCCAAATGCGCTGCCAATGTAAGCGGTGTTAGATTTTGCTTATTTACTATTTGTAATTTAGCGCCCATATCGTATGATAGTTTAATCATTTCCTGATGACAAAGAAAATGTTGAAACTTTCGTTTAAAAAAAAAAGTAATGGCTGAAAAGAAAAATGCAAAAGTTTTGTAAATTAAAAATTTTAGTCAAAAATTTGAAATTTTTAAAAAATTTAAGAAAAAAAACTTTTCCAATAGAAAAATTTTTCTGACATGTACATAGTATATATGTAAATTTATAATTATTTTGATTATTTTTGTAATAATTTATCAAATTTCAATCATATTTTTTTGCATCAAATTAATTAAATTAATTTACTGGTTGTTCATGAATTACAGCAAGATGTAAAACCGTATTTCCGTTTGTATCTTTTTGATTCAGGTCAGCTTTTTTTGCTACCAATAATCGGAAACAATCCATCTGATTAATGCAAGCAGCAAATGATAATGGATATTCACCAAAATACATTCGTCTTAATATGTGAAATATTTTATTTTAATTAATTTAAATACTTTAATTTGTTTTTTTTTCTTCTGCCTTTTTCTTGTTGATAGCAAAAGAAAAAATTTAATGCCAAATTTCTTAAGTTTCAATTTAATATAGTAATTGAATTCAAAAAAAAGATGATAATAATTCATTCATTTTTAATTAATTTAGCAATTAAATCTTCTGGTAAACTTTAAATTAGCGTAAAAAATTTAGTTAAAAGAATTCCGGAAAAATGAAAAAAAAAATATTAACAAACATTGAACAATGAATTAGCAAATTATAAAAAATATTAGCAAATATTGAACAATGAATTAGCAATTGTAAATGCAATAAAATTTTGATAATGATATGATATGATATTTATTTATTTTATATTTGAGGTTCTTAATTTTTCTTAGTAAGAATACTTATTTTTTTTTTTGAATGATAATTTTTTGTTCTTTTTTATGTCTTTTTTTGTTGTCTTTTTTTTCAATATAATTACAAGTAATTGTTAGCAATGATATGATATGATATCATATCATATCATATTTGTTTAATTTTTCATTCTAAGAATACTTATTTTATTTTGTGTGAGTGTTTTTTTTTTTTTGCACTTATTTTGAATAATGTTTTTTCGTTATTTTCTATGTCTTTTTTCCAACACAATTAAAAGTAATTATTAGTAATGATATGATATGATATGATATGATATTTAGCCGGAGAGAGAGGGAAAATTTTGACATTTTTGTAAAATAATTATAAAACCGAACCCGGAATAGCATGTTTTCAGGCTAAGTTCCACATATTCATGTTCCAGTGAATCAGTTCGACTACTTTTCTGATCATCCGGACAGAATGATGCACCGTAGCAGCGCTGATTGATATTTGCGCCTTGTTGCAACAAAAAACTAACCATTGCTGGGTCTTCGTTTATTATTGCTTGATGCAATGGTGATAAACCTATAAATCATTCATTAACAAACAATCAAAAAAAGGAAAAAAGAATTAAATTAATAAAAACATTTGTAGAAAGTGATATTTTATTTTATATCAAATATTTTTGAAATTTTTATTGCTCAATTATTAAATTAATTATATTAAAATTGAATTATCTTAACTTCCTCTTGCTAAATCTTCTTAAAACTTTATCACTTTTGATATTTTAATTTTTCGTCAAGTAACTTCTAATTGGAATATTTTTTGCATAAGAATGTTGTTATTGCATGATGATGATGATAATGATAATGAATGTTGATGATGATGATGTCGATGTATGATGATGATAATGATGGTAGCGATGACGATGATGATGATGACTGATGATATTGATGCATGATGACGATAATAATAATAATGATGATTCACGATCCTGATAATGATGATGGTGATGATGATACTGATAATGATTATTGATGATGATCATGATGTTGATGATGATGATGATAATGATAATGATGATTGATGGTGGTAATTGTGGTGTTGATGTATGATGATGATAATAATAATGATAAATGATTGATGTTGTAATTTGTAGAAATATTTTTTAATTAATTAAAATAAACAATGTTATCATTATCATTGCTATACAATAATTATTCAATACAATATCATACCGTAGTAATTTTCACTGATAAAAATGTCATTGACAAGTTTTGGATATAATTTAATTAAATGACGAGCCAAATGATTATGTATTGCAGTTCCTTGCAATAAGCATAAACCAACAAGATTCTCACCCATATTACCACGTTCATCTAATTTCCATACCACTTCACGATATTTTGAATCCATGTCACCACGTCGTCCACCACCTTCCAGAAGTTTTAATGCTATAAGATAAAAATGATAAGTTAAACTGCTAGTGAATAATAATAATAACATTAATAATAATACATTTATAATAATAATTAATAATAATAATAATAATAAATGTTCAAAGTAAGTGATACCAACAATTAAAATTATCATTTCTGATTTCATTTTTTCATTTTATTTTTTTTAATAACCAAACTTTTAAATTTTGTTTGTATATATTTAATATATTCTTTTTCTAAATATATATTTTTACTATGTTCTAATTATTTTTTTCATCTGATATTTTTTTTGCCTTTTTATTAATATTTCATTACAATTATCACACTTATTTACTATTTGGTATAAAAACAAACAAAAACCTTTTTTTAAATCGCCTTGATTTTCACCTTCTTGATTAAAATCATCTAAAATATTCGGTCCACTTTTACCCTTTCCTTTTTTACGTTTTAATGCGCTTAACATCGCATTACGCTCTTTATTACGTATTTTGACCAATTCCGAAACAGCCACCATTTTACCTTTACCCGAATTATACATAAAATTTTTAATCTAAAATTTAGATTAATTAATTTTCTTACGAATTACTTGTTTTAAAGAATTTATTAATTTTGTTCAAAATTTTAAAACTTTAAATAGGCCACTAAATAAAACATTTCATATCATTTAAGTTTGTTCAAAATTTTGATAAAGAAATGAAAATTCGTTTAGTTAGTGAAACATTTTATCAAAATAAATTTTTGCTTATCTTTAAAATTTAATCAATTTTCAAACAATCTAATATCGGAAGCGATTTTTCTTTTTTATCTTATCATTTTCCATTCTTAGCATAATTTTATCATTTAAATTAATTAAAATTAATTATGCTTCCTAATATTCATAATTAGTAATTTGTTACTGTATTTTAAGCTTTTTGAACTAAAAATATCCGTTTATTCATTTCATTTTTTTTTCAAATGAAATTTCATTTTTAATGAAATAAGTCTAAAAATTGAATTTTTAAATTTTATCAAAAAAAAAAAGAAAAATTATATATGAAAACATATCAAACCTTTGAATCAATTAATTCATTAATTTGTGAAAAATCATTGCTATTCTTTGCTAACCACATAAATGATATTAAATCACCGCCACCGTGAATGTCAACGTGTCGATACAAACGTGGTTGATCATTTTCTTTTGGTTTACCATCTTCTTCTTTTGTTGATGATTCACGATTACCCATTTATTAATTATAAAATTTAAAAATTTACTAACCATAATTAACAAATTAATAATTCTTATCCTTTTTTCTAAATTAATCCAAATTTTATATTGAAAGATTAAATTTGACATTTTTATTTTTACTTCTAATCGTTGCTAAAATTTAATCCTTCTAATTAAGAAAAAAGAAAGAAAATATTCTAATTAATATCAATAGAATTAATATCAATAATTAAAATCTTTACTTCTTCATTTTCGTTTTTTTTTCCGATAAAAATTATACTAAATATTGAATTCTTTACATGGAAATATTTCTATGTAAGACAAAAATATAACAGAATAGAGAATAATTGAAAGAAATATGCACAAAATAAAAAAATATGATTAATTTATTCCAGTTAAAACACATAATAATGATTACTAATAATAATTAATAATTAATTAATTAATTACCGATAATTAATATTAAACTACTAACAATTATTAGGTGATATTTTATATATTTGAAAAAAAAAATCCTCGTTTTTGAATTATGAAAAATTTTTGTTGGAAAGGAAAATTTTTAGGAAATTTTAATTTAAATTTTTTCCTTCTAATCACATTTTATAGCTTATATATTTTGCACTTTTTATAAAAAAAAAAAATCAAAACTAACTTTATAATTTTATTCAATCTTAGAATTTAACTTATTTTCTTTCTCTTTTCTTCTCTTTCTTCCTTTCCCACTTTTTGTTAATTTATTTATTTCATAGCAATAATTTGGTTGCTAACCAACTTTTTTTTTTCTCAGCCTTTAAATGTTTATTCACTTTTTCTTTTTTTTTTTTTTTTTTTTTGTTTAATTCTCACAATTTTAGTTCAATCCTTCGCTTTTTTTTCTTTTCGCTTTCTCAGCAAAAATTTGATATGGTGAAATTGAATAACAAATAGAATGATTGGATGGAAAAAAAAAAAGAATTTTTTTTTTCTTTTCAAATATAATTGAATTTTTAAAAAAAAAAAAGAAAAAAGAAAAAGAAAATGAAAAGCATTCACTTAACAAAATGCTATTGAAATGAGCGGGCAGGTGTTTCAAGCAATTATAAAACAGACAATTAATTAACTTGGCCAGCTTTGCTAGGATGAATAATGAAAAGAGACAAAATATATGCATGGGGAAAATTTTAATGATGAATAAATTTGAATTAGTTAGAAAAAAAAATTTAATGAATAAATTTTGAATTGGTTTTAAAATATTTGCATTTCTAGAAACAGTAACTATAACATATGTAATTCGAATTTAGTTACGAATTTTAATTTAGCTATGAAATTATAAAGCAAGCAATTTTATCGATAAAAAAAAAGAATTATTTAATTAATAGCATTTCAAAATTTCCATTTCAGTATTAAAAAGGACTTTTAAGAAAGAAATATGCATGAAATGCAATATTCATTTTTTTTTTTTGAATAATTTTCAAAGTTAAATTAAGCAGATACACTTACATATCTTCCTATAATAAACCATTTTGCTTGCTAAAATTTAAATTCAAATATATTAAACAATTTAAAATTTTTTTTTAAACTTATTTCATTAAATTTGCTATCATTCTTTTCACATATCGCTAATAAGTTACAAAGCAATTGTGTTAAAACATAAAATATTACTAAAGTAATACAGATTAATCGATTTTTTGAATTACTACTTTTACAACTATATTAGTACTGATAATCATAATCAATAACTGATAATAAAATATATAATAATTACATTAATAATTGATCGATGCTTAAATGAACTATTAAAGGGATTAAATTTGTAATAATTATATAAAATAGAAATTGTGTTCTAAAAATAATGAGAAATATTTGATGGAGCATTTTTATAACTTTTAACACTGCAATTTATGATTGGCAAATTAAAATGGAATTTAAACCTATTAAAATTTTTATTATTTTCATACTTATCATGTAGTAATATAGCCTATATATGTTATGTAATGAGAATAAATTTTTGAGATAAGAATTCAATTTGAAAAATGAAAATTTATTTCAGTTATTGAGAAAAATGAATTTGACAATTTGCGCAGAAATTTATAAATAATGTGAAATATTCGATGAAGAAGCATTTGTTAATAATTTTTTACGAAATGAAATATAATTAATTAGTAAAATATTCGGAAGCAGTACAGTAATTTCCATTATTTTGTATCAATGAAATTAAGATTAAATCGGTTTATATGATTAGAATAAGATTATCAGATCAATTATAATTGATAGAGTTAAAATAAAATTATTTACAAGAAATATTTAACCAAAATTCAATTATCATTAAGGTCATAAATTCATTCATTTTATTTATTAAATTATTCATAATTGCATAAAAATTAGGAAAAAAAAAGTTTTGTTTATCTTTTTTTTTTTGCTTTACTTTTAAGAATTCAATGCAAGATAAGCAATTATTTGCTCAATTAATTCATTTGATAATTAGCAAAAAAGAAAATAACTTGAAAAATGATAAAATAAAAAATAAAAAAAACAAAAAAAATAAAAAAAATAAAAAAAAAATTTCAATAAAAAAAAGATAATCCAAAGCTGTAAGATAAATCATAAAATTAAACAAATTAATAAATTTTTAAATTTTAAAGGCAATGATAATTGTTATAAAAAACAAAAAATTTACAAAAGTAAAAAAAAAAATTGCGTTATTTTGAATAAAATCAACGAACTGCTCGAAAATTTTTACTGATATTAAAGGAAAGAGAGGGAGAGAGAGAGAGAGAGAGAGAGAGAGAGAGTAAATAAATCTAGGAGAGTAAATGCTAAAGTTAAAATAAAATTTATTAGCAATCACTACGGTAGCAGAAAATACGGAAAGGACACAAATGATAGATGATAAGAAAATAATTGATGAAATAAAAAAAAAAAAAAAGGAGAGAAAATTAATGAAACAGAAAATACTATTAAATTTAATGAGAATCTGATGAAAGAATTAGCAAAAATATCGTATAAATCAGTGAAATAAAAGATGATAAAAAAAACATTTGAAAAATTAATAAAAATAAATAAATGACGAAAAACTGGAAACAAAAAAAGATGAAAAGATTAGAATTAAAGAGAGAAAAAAAAAAGATTTCCAACAAAAATTTAATGAAACAAAATTTTTCTTTGCAAATGTACAATTCTGTCTGATAAAATTGGTTAGTATCATGCAAATGAGAAAAGCAAAAATGAAATAGAAAATAAATTTGAAGGAAGAAAAATTTTCTAATAAATAAAACTTAATTCCATCAATTTATGTCTTATTTAATTAATTAATTAATTTATATTTTATTTAATGAGGTATATTTGTAAGTTATCGTTTTATAATTCTCAAAAAAAAGTCTAATAATTACTGCGCAAATTATTTATTCCTCTATAAATTACAACTTTTCATTTACGATTTTTTTTTTCGCACTTCCTTTCTTTCTTTTAATTCAATTATTCGTTATTATTGTGCTATGACAGTTGACCTTTGCTCTCGGTTCTTCTGCCACTAGAGCGATTGACAAATTCTTACATTTATTGTATAAATAATTACGAATGACGTAATTTGCACCAAATTATAGGCAATTTGACAAGTACATTATACATAAGTTTAATTTAGTTTCAGTTTCTTCCACGGTAATTTTTCCGAATATTCCTCATACATTTCTTTGCTTTTCCAAATAATTGTAAAATAGGAAAACAATTAGAAATTTAAAACCAATATATTATTTTTCGATGACGTAGACTAATTGCAAAATAGTGATAATGACGACGAGAAATGATAATTCAAAAAATAATCCCAATATCCTAATTACTAATAAGTTAAATATTACATAAAAACAATTGGAGTAGAAATGCAAAGAAGTAAAATTGTTCTGCTGTCCATTTCGTTATGAAATATTCGAAAATAAAATTTTCTAATGCATTCCTTTCATGTTTCATAATTATCACAAACTCTTTTCATATTAGCATTGAAGCAGTATAAATGCATCTGTAGGAGTTAAGATCTGAAGATCAAGAAGTAATCCAGGGGAAAGAATGATTACTGAAACTTGAAAAAAAAATTAAGATTTGTAGGAATAACAAACCACATTAAAAAATGTAAGTGTAAAATGAGGCAATAAACAGAAAATTTTTCTTTCCTTGTTATGAAACCGTAATTCTTAGTGAAGCCTTAACTTTAATGAGCATAACTAATTTATTCACATAGTTTATTGCGCGCAGATATTCCAATATATACTTTAAAAAAGAAAAAAAAAACGAAAATAAAAGAATGCACTGATTCCCTAGTTTATCTAAAAATTTCAAAGAGTAGACAGCAATACAGCGAAGAGAGTTTCACACTTTTTTCTATCACTATTTGCGTATTGGTATTCAAAAAGTAGATTTTGCTTCAAAACGTAAGGTAAAATGATCTCAAAAAACAAAAAAGTTAAGGTAAATAACAAAACAAAGTAAAAGTTTTCAGAAATATAATCCAATACTATGGAACAATTTCACCATCAGTTTTTCGAATTTTAGCTGGTGAATATTCATCAGTTGCCTCGGATAATGACCGTTTCATCCTGCTTTCGTCATTTCCATCTTTTTGTCCTACAAAAAATAAACATATTTACAAGTAAAGAAAAAAAAAAAAAGAAATGTCCGACACATACATTTCCGCACCTCTTTCAAGATTAGAAAATTATTTCCTTTACTGCAATAAACAACTGAAAATCAAATCAACCATATATTCATTAACAAATTACTGGAACGTTATGAAAGGTGATGAATATACAAATTTCATCCAGATTTAAATAAAATGCAAATCAAACTAACCGTTTGTTGCAGTAGCACCAGTATCCATAGCTATCATAAACTCATCGGCCTTCAGTTCATTGGTATGTTCAATACGAATCCGAAGTGCCAGTCTTTGCAAGAAATCATCGCACTCCAAGATGCAACCATGAACGACACCCACTTTTTCCAAAATGCGCTCACTGATAACTAAAAAAAAAAAATAGTTTCAAAAGGAAAACATTCTTCATGTAAAACAACTAGCCTTGCAAAGAAATTGTTGCGACTACCATTCTAGCAGCACAACTTATTACGATGAAAAGACGAAAAACCTTTAATGAAGATCGGATGATAGTTGATAAGCGCAAGTGTTTCTTCATATAAGGGATATCTTATGGGAATTTTATCACTTTTATGCAAATGGTAACTTTCACGCATGAATAGATAATTGTTACAATTATTAAAAAAGATATCAGTGATTACAAAAAAAAAGCTGTTATATACAAAATTTCCTTTAGAAACTTGCTTTGCTTACCTGTGGTTTCACCCTCTTCACTCGAAATAATGATAATCCCAGCTAGAGGAATCATAACATCAGGTGCGACCATATGTAAAATTCCCTTCAGAAACTTGTTTTCCAATGAAAGAACAGTGGTCAACTTAACATTTAATCTTAACGTTATTTCTCGTCGTTCGGAACAAACATAGCACTTCTGATTAGGTTTACTGGGCATTTCCTCAATTAAAATTTTCCCACGTGGATTTGGTTTCGGTTTTATGAAAACCTAAAAAATTTTTATTAAGATTAGATAAAATGCTTAGTTTCACAAATGCAAATCTTGACATTGGTAATTTATTATTTTTAAACGTTCCAATTTTTTTGTTTGCCCAGAATATATTTTCACTGCACAGCAAAACTATTAGATGATCTAGCAATAAGAAGACTTCAAAATGGATAAATAAATTAATAAAATGATATGTCAAAACACACCAAGAAATCAATGAAAGTTAAAATAAATGAAAACTAACATTTCGTAATTTGTCCTTCGTACCGAAAACAACTTTCAATGCTTCGGCAACAATCAACCCTGCCACTATAGCATTTGTAGTAGCAATAGCTGGTATAATGTTGCCCGCCATCGCTGCAAAAATAGACTTCTGAGAAAAAAATTTTCTTTTCGAAACGGCCAAATAATTACGCAACAATTTTTTTTTTTGGACTAAATGCAGAGATACTCGCCATTTGTTAGCCCAATACATCAATAAGCTAACAAATAAATTAAATAGGTTCTTCTAAAATTTCAAAATCAAAATATTGCTCAAATTCTTTTTATAAACTTACATTTTATATCGAAAAGTGTCTTGAGAGGGATGCTAAAGACATGAGCACGAAGATTAGCACATGCTGCTACAAAATGCATTGCTGGTTCATCATCCTGAAAAGAAGATATTTGTAAATCAAAATTTAACCCTCCATTTTGTTTAAACAATTAGAACTAATCTAAACAGTTGGAATAAGACAAGTAATAAAACAAAATTGGCTTATTAATGTAGAAAAATCTGTACAACGCACTATAATTTAATAAAAGGAAAAATGAAGGAAACCTTATCCCACGACAACACTGATCCATCTTTAACACGTTCACTCAATGCAGACAAGGCTTTTTCAAATTCGTCCCTACACTGCAAAACTGTCCAAAGTTCCGCATTTGGTTCGCTGTTGCTTGAACTTGCATCTAAATACACTTTTAGTATAATGTTTCTAAATCATCAAATAACAGTGTACGACACTTCTTAGCAATCTTTCCCAGTTTTCTTTGAATTGTATTCAATTTTTTGAACTTTCCTTCCTTCAAAGTCATTGAAGATTATGAGTTTTGGAATTACGAAATCTAAACAGTTGATTGTTTGGATTTTATAAGAACTAAATGACAAATTATCTTGAAGTAGTGCAAGGTGCTTGTGCCACTACCAAACTCACTTTCATTCGGAAGATTATCCCAATCCAATGGAAATGGTTTCCTTCTTTGCTTCCACAAATGCTTCATAGTCAAAAGATAATTGATGTCATTGTAAAAGAACTGAAATGTGACTTAAAAAAAATATACAGAATGAAAACTTTTTCGATTTTAGAAGCTTCGTAATTACTACCAAGAGACGGAAACAAATTTACATATTTAGTATACTGATACGCACATAAACTCACAAGAAAACTTATCGGAAAACGAACCTTTCTGAAAAGAATTTTTGGATCGTAACCGTTTTCGGCTGCCCATTTCCGTGTATTGATTCTGCTCAATAACCCGCCATTATCACCATGCATAGATGGGTTACCATCGTCGTTTTGCTCTGTACTGAGAGCTGAATTCCCGTTTTCTTCATCACTGTTTATAATTGGGCTATCCAAATTCCCATTATCTGTTAAATCTGGAGACACTTCATTTTCGTTATCTGGTTCACCAAAAAGTTGACTGAAAATAAAGCTAATATGCTGCATTGTTTTGATATCATTTCATTTGGTGCCATTTTTAAAGTCATATGCGCTTCATTACTGACTCACAATGCATAATAATGCAAAGTACGGGATTAAAAGTCCTTTTAAACAATTCCCACATAACTAAGAATTGTCAAAAAAAAAACAAAAAGTACGCACTTAAAAAGATGTTTTGCCCAAACAGTGCAGTGAATATGCTCCGATGGTGTGTTACGAATCGTACATCCAGGATATGTTTTTTGCATTATTTTTGGATTACATTCATAACATTCGGTGTAATCACGAATTATTGGACGCACCTGAAATTAAAGTAAATTTTAATCAAATGTACATAAAACCTGAGGACGATGCACATCAAATTACTAAGTTATCAAATAAAAATAAAAACTTCCATACGAAAAAAATGCAGTAAACTTACATGTCCCAAATAACCGGAAGAACCGCTTTCAATTAAAGGTACTCGAGCTGCTAAGCAAAGTCGATTGATATGATTTCGTGCAGCTAAAACAGGAAAATTTTTCAGAAATTCTAGAAATTTGCGAGTTTTCCTGTATTCGTCTAGAAAAAATTATTTTCAGTAGCAAGAGAATCGAATGCATTTTGCGAATTTTAGAAGGGATGTTTTAGAAACTTCTTAATTTTACCTATGTTATCTAGCGCACTAAGAACCACCGCGAATTTCTGGAAAAATTCCATACCATACTCTTCCCTGAAATAAAGTATTACATGGATTTCCGTTTCGCAAACAATATAAATTCATCCAAATTAAAGGATATTACCTAGACTACTCAATTATATTTAAGAAATACTCTTTAAAAATGATTAACATACTTTAACACCGAATCATGGTAGCATACAATTTCTACGTTAGGAGCAATTGATCGAATTGCTTCTGCGGCAATAATTGCCTTTGATTTACCAACATGTTCACGACGAAATAAGAATTGTCGATTCAAATTACTTACATCAATTGTATCCAAATCGATCTGAAAGTGACAATAATAATTGTACAGAAGTATTCAAGAAGATTGACTAAAAAAAATAATGCTCACGTGCAAAATTTTGAATAATCAATTGACATAAGAGTAATGCAAAAGTTTACAATTTCGATTTTAGAAAAGCCGGTTAAGGCTAAATTTTTCAGTAATTCACAACCAATACCACCAACACCAACAACCAATACAGGACACTGTAAAATTTCCAAGAACTTCTCGTTTCGCCAAGTCATTATATTATGCCTACAAAAATGTTGACATTTATTAATCGATAATCACTTCAAAAACAACCTAAATTAATACGAAATAAATGTTATAAAAGCAAACATTAACCACAAACAGCATCTAACTAATCAATTATTAAATCAACTGATAACTAATTTAATAATCAAAATTAGTATCAAACATTCAATAAATTATTAAACCTAACATTGCCATAGTTGATTTCGGTTAGGGAATATATATAATAAAGGGAATAAACACAATGAAATCACGTCCAATCTCCCATTTAATGCAAAATTGCTTCACACTTTTTTATCTTTTTCTTTTTATAGAAGACATCAAAAATTTCAGCAAAATTTTCCTGTTCTATCTCTGTCCCTATTTAAAATCCTGACAGCTTTATTCCGCATCCATCCTGACCACTCTCCTTTCCGGTCACCTTTCCGCAACAACTCCGTCTTACCGCAACAGCTTAAAACCACCAAATCCGCCCCTCCCATCTGCCACAGCTTACACACTCCCACAAGCAGCTAACCCGCCATACATAATCCGCAATCGTTGTGAGACCCAATTCTAAATAAAGTAGCGCAAAAATTCATCTTTGAACAAACATAGAGTGACGTGGTCTCACAGTTATGAATTACCCATTATGAGATTCTACGTAAAGTATGCGGACGTGAAGGATGGACGTCATGTCAAACGTCATATCAAGTACGTGATGGCCAGTATACGAAAATATCATAAATCAAATCATCAAAATAGCTACTTCAAGTATTATCTATAATAGTCTTATTTTTCAAAACGAATTTGATGAAAAAGAATTTAATTTGATTATCGAAATGATAATTATCAGATAGCTGATTTCAGATTTTTGCTGATTAAATTCAAATGGTTGACCAGTGTATCGTTTGATGATTAAATGACGAATAGCATAATTGTAATTACTGTTAAATGAGATATGAATTCATTGAAAAAAAGTGCTAAAAACGGGTAACCAGTTCATGAGACTCTGTCTGAAGACTCTTATTTATTATCCAAATATATATTCGTTTCAAATTTACAGTTGAAAAAAAGCCCGTATTTATTGAAAACTAACTGATAGCTATACATCAATATACTAATTTCGGGACAAAATAATAGATTATATTACCAATTAAGTGCTTAATTTGATGTTTTTAGAACTAGAATTTCTAGATTTACAACAATTCTACAGTGAAAACAAAATAAAACACGTAGCAAATACCGAATGTTTGGATTTTAAAAAGTACAAATTGACTTTTCTTTGAACTATATAAGTTTAGTGAGGATGTGTCTTTTTTTTTCTTCCAGAAATAGAATCGAACATATGAAATAATATGTTACAATCAAATATCAAAAGAGTAAAATATTTTGTTACAAAGTCAATCAACAAAGCTGATATGAATGGAGAATCCAAAGGAAAAACGAAATAAAATTACTAAACGGATGAATTAATTATCAACAACTGTGCTTATCATTGATATGATGTGGCTGTAATAGCGTCGTGCGCTTTATCATATTAAGAATAAATTCAAAATTTATGTAAAAATAGTAGTTCGCATTTCAAAACTTTTGAAAGATGCAAACTATTTCCTACTCAAAACATTAGTACGACTGATCATATTTAAAATTCTCCGCATGTAATTCATTTGCTCCAATTTTTTCTTCATTAAGTTTTGCTTACGGATGATCGTCCTCATTGATAACACCGGTTGCTTTACTTAAAAACATATAATTAATGAATGTAGATTTTAAATCTCGTTTTTTTTACAATGAAAAGTTCGAAATTTAAAAGATTCAAATTTATCAAATTAGAAAAAGCGGCTTACCTGCCTGAAATAATACTGTGTAGTGAAAGAATGAAGAATCCAATCATATAAACAATTAGAAAAGCACTTAAATAAGGTAAATATGGAAGTAACGGTCCATTGAGCCAACTAAAAGAAGAACTTTAACTGGAACATAAAATAAGGAAAACGCTTATTCGTTTTAGAAATTCTTCAAAGCATTATCAGAAAACTTCGCAAAATTATTTTTTTTTTCATTCATACATTGGAGAGAATCTATTACTGTCCATGATAGGTCAGCGATTGTATTATATAGGTAAAATTATAAGTAATGACACCTGTCAACTGCAAGTTTAACACTAGGTCTCGGTGGCATTTCTTGACGCCGCTTATATTGTTCTCGTTCAGCCTGATAAAATCTTTCCCAGAATCGGTCGTCACGCTCTTTTTGAGCTCTTTCATATTCTTCCGCGCGACGTTGTAACTCCTCAAAAACCTGAGAAAAAAAAAAAGGTAAAAAAAAAAAGCCTAAATTAAAAGTTCAGGAAAGTAAAAGAAAATTATTTGCCGAAAAGTAATTATCCAATTTCTATCACCTAAAAATCTTCTTTCAATCTTTTCAAAAATCCTAGTAGTCGTCTTTTAATTCTTTTTCTCTTCTCTTTCTTTTAAAATTTCCACATAAATATTGTCAAATAAAAATGACATCTGCGATATTTTTGATATCATAGTAGTGATGTCAACAATTATCAACAATTATATTAATAATATCTAAATCCAAAATGCTAAAAAATGAAAGTCTAACCTTTTTCAAATGAGCATCATCAAATCGCCAACTATTACGATACTGATTGCTACCTGCATAACGTTTAATTCTCCAGGTAGCAGTATATCCAGTATTTTGTTTACTGTAAGTTTGTTGACTGTAATTGGAACTTGTTTGTGCTCGATGCGCATCATATTCATTCCGGCTATTCACATCTTTTAACACATCATATGCTTCTTTAATTGCAATAAATCGTTTTGTAAGGGTACTCTCAGCAGCACCACCAGTGATATCTGGATGATACTGAAAATACAGAAGGAAAAAAGAAATTTCTTTTTTTCTATAATCACTTTTTTATATGAAAATTTATTTTAATCTTCAAAATTTATACAGCTTACGACATGGGAATGAAATTATCAAGCACAAGTCGTAAAGTATATTTTTTTTTTACGAATTGTGCTTGAAATTTCTTAATTAAAAGAAAACAATAATCTGTTAATTGTCATAGCATTAAAGGAAATGATTGTAAAATAAGGTTATAAATAAGGATTAAAGAAATGATTATAAAATAAGATTATTTTAATTTTTTTTTTGTTTTTCTTTTTAACTGATATTTGTTAACTAATATTACTCATACATTGATATCATAATACTACACCTGAAATTGTTGACTTAATTAATTGTCATAGAAATTCTACTCTAATTTATTTAAAAAAATATAAGAAATTTATTCAAATTATTTGCAATTTTTTCTAACTTTTTTGGATAACATATAGAAGGCATTCTTGATTTCTTGTTGTGTTGCATTATGGCTAATTCCCAATATATCATAATAATTTTTCTGATAATCAATTGCTTGTCGTATGAATCGATTAGATGAATAAAAGATTCGTTTTAATAGGATTAATCGATAACCAAGAAACATTGTGAATTCATCCCATCAATTCGTCAATTATCATTCCATTTCTTTCTTTTTTTTTTTCTTTTTTCTTCTTTTACATATATGAGATGAAATCTTGGAAAGAAAACAAAAACAAGAAATCAAACGTTATCCGTTATTAGGCATTTCAAAATCCTGAAATACATATAAATTATGATTATAAATCTTTCAAAAAAATAGAATTAATTTTATAATTATTCATAAGTTAATTAGTTTATTATAGTATGACAATCATAACGACATTTCCGTTTGAAATATGTAAAAGTAAAGTTAGACGTTAACTTCGTTAATTTTATCATGCTTTCAAATTAAACTATTTTAAAACTCGTGAAGTGATCATATGCAAAACCAAAATTAGGAATTTACTAATTTCAATTGAAATATGAACATGAAACATTAGAATTCATATGGAATATTTAAATATACTCAGCAAAAAAAAGAAAAGTAAAAAAAAAAAAAATGTACAGGGATTATGAAAGTGAATTTTTTTAAATCATTGAATGAGTAATGCAAAGAATAAAACATTTGTAAAATTTTATCATTTTGAAGTTGAAATTGTTACAAATTAAGACATAGTAAAACATAAAATATATGTTTGTTGTGATTTAATAACACAAACATAATTTGGAATTAATTGATGAATAGTACGATAAGGTAGAGTGAATACAATAAATCCTATGCAAAAGATAGATTAAATAAAATTAACCCGGAAATACTTCAATTTAATAATGAAAATTCACTTTAGTAAAAATAAGGCAATAAAATACCCAAAGTCAGTTATAAGTATTACAAAATAATGGATTAGTAAATGAAATGTAAACAAGAAAAATAAAATTGAACTAAACTTTCTACATTATCACAATATTTTTGCTATCATAAATCTATTTGACTTACCATTAATTTTAATTTATCAGTAACACATTAAAGTAAATTTAATTCAATTATTGGACTACATATCAATGTGATGAACAGATTCTAGTTAAACTTATTTACTAAAATCATCAGTAACCTTTCCTTTCATGAATTTCATGAAAAGCACACTAATAACATCTCGTTAATTAAACTAATGTATTATAATAAAAAAGGAATATTTAGAATAGTAGGATGGTAATATTTAGAAACAAACAATTTGATAAGTTTGCTTTTGAGCATTTGATCTTATAATTTACGGTTTTTTGATTAGCAATATATGAACTTCTAAAAAAAAAATAGCCTGAAAAAAAATACGATTCGATAATCTGACATATTTCAATAAAATGAAAGTAAACCGATCATTTTTCAAATCAATAAGATTATTTCTCAACATAGATCAGATAAAACGCAGAACAAAAAATAGTAAGTATGATAAGATATTTACACGATTTATATGATTGAGAACAATCAGAACAAAAAGTTATTCTAATGGCTGATCGATCAATTTATTAGTTTCTATTTCTATGATTTTACAATTCTTTTTCTTCCATTGCAGTCACATCGTTTTCTTTCTCGAACTTTAGTATTGCTTCTGGATGTCGCTTTAAATCATTAATTTCCATTTCGTATACTTTATTTTTTCGCACCATAAATTCAATCCATTCTTTTCGTCGAAGCCTGGAATTTTAGGAATTT
This sequence comes from Wuchereria bancrofti, assembly GCA_005281725.1. Classification (NCBI taxonomy): domain Eukaryota; kingdom Metazoa; phylum Nematoda; class Chromadorea; order Rhabditida; family Onchocercidae; genus Wuchereria; species Wuchereria bancrofti. The sequence continues at coordinate 10,143,298 of SSBO01000009.1, forward strand.
TTCTAAAATTTGAAATGTAACACCTGAATTCTAATAAAATAAATCATAGAATGGTTCTAAGTAAGAAAGTTGCAAGGAAAAAAGATGAGACATCATCTTGTACAACCTGAATTTGGTAAAAATGTTACAGTCTTCCAAAAATTGTCTTTCTTTTTTTGAAAAATGAAAAACTATCGCCTCAATCCGATGTGTTAGAAAATAATAATCTCTTCGAAAATTCAAAAAAGATTTACTGCTCAGTTCGCATACGTATAATCATCGAAAATATAAAAGATATCATGAAAAAAGCCAACATCGCTTTCATCCAATAGCCTTCAGTATTTCTGAAATTTTTTAAATTCATTGTCAAATTACTGGAAATATTTTAACTCATTTACTCCTACATAATTTTTTGACTTTTTATAGTAATAGCAGATCCAGATTATTCGCAAATTTTTTTTTTCTAAATTAATTTCAATTTTACTGACAATATTCATCTCAGATATAAAATATGAAATAAAATATAGCTTAAATAAGTGCAAACATATATAATAATAATAAAAATTATTTATTGAAAATGAATCTACTATCAATCTTTTGATACTTTATTCTTCAAAATGGATTGTTAGTGAATTTGATTTTCTTTGGAACCTTTTTAATAAGTGAGGAAATTGCTAGAACCATATTTAAGTTACAAAAAAAAGAAAGAAAAATGATTACTTTCGAATCCAACGTGTTTCCATTTGATCCATATACTGATTACGATACCATTCGTACCATTTGTCGTTATCATACTGCGGTGTTCTCGCATAAAACTGAAAAAACTAATTAAAATGAAATGTAGCTGAATTGGGAAGAATAATGATAAATATTTGTTTAGTAAACTAACATATCCATGAATTCGTTTACGATTTCTGAATATTCTTAATTTTCTTTAAACTCTTAAATTCAGCTTTTATCATTTTTTATAAAATATCTTCATCATCTGTCATAAGATACGTTGATAAATTATATTAGGAAATAATATTATAAATTAAGATTTGTAGTAAAAATATTTCCATAACAAATTTTTTCATAATAAAAGTGTAATTTCGACAACAACACTTGCATTTTATAAGATTTCCTTTTCTCAATATATAGTATCGTTTTATACTTTCTTTTTTCTAATTCCATCTTACTTCTATTAAATTATTCCATATTAGTAAATCTGGAATTAATATATCATCAAACCGAAAGTTTAAAATCTCATAATTAAAAAAAAAAAGGAAATTAGAAACACAAAATATCGATGTAAAAAACATACATTTGATGAATCGCATTTTTTAAAATTTTGATCACTGCTTTTACTGTATTTCCTGTATGTTCGATGTGTACTAAATGTATTGATAAGCCCTGAATCATAATTTTGTCGTTTTTTCTTATCTTTCAATACTTCATATGCATCTTTAATTTCCAAATAAATTGTTGCATCCATGCTAACATCCTTTGTTTTTCTTACAGCATCCGGATGATACTGAAAAAATAAAAGCGAATAAATAAAAATGAATTTGAACAAATTAATTTATCAAAAAAATTGCTTTCTTCGTTAACAATGAAATAATTTATTGTAGTGGAAAATGATAAGAAAAAAATAACTGTAATTTTCTGAAATATTAGGATAACAAGTTATTACTTCGTTACAGTAAACTAAGTTGTGATTTCAACATAATTATGAACAAATCCAATTCTAACTTCAGTGATAATTATATTTAATCAAATCCTAGAATAAATTCTATCTTGACTTTAGGATAATTATACTTGATCATATCTTGCTCATTTTGCATCCTACCATCTTGCTTTTAATAATTATCAGTTTTAAGTATGAAAAAAATTTAATAGGCTATCAATTTAAGCGTTTTGCAAAATGAAAGCCTTCATATTTTATCCATTTCTTTAAAATATGCTATTTTTTTTATTTTGTTTTTATACATATTATTATTATTACTCCTAATTAGTTTAATGATCAATTATCTGTAAGTGAAATTAAACAATGCAAGAAAATTGAGTGATTCATTTCTCATATTTATTTTTTCATCATTTTTATTTTTTTTTTGTTAACCTATTATTTATAATGGCTTAACGATCAAAAAATCTCGTTTTTAAGATTACATGATAGATAATTATCAAATTAATAAGAAATAATAATACTACATGTAGTACAGTTCATATTAATTTATTATCCTACACTTAAAAATTTCACAAAAATTTCTAATAAAATTAAAATAATCAAACCTTTTTTGATAATTTGTAAAAAGCACTTTTAATTTCAGCAATTGAAGCATCACGTTTCACTCCCAAAATATCATAATAATTTTTTCCAGAAATATTTTGATGTGTACAAAGTAAAAGAAATGAGGAATAATACAATGGTCGTCGAACTGATGGCCTTATGACACCATCGAGACGTGGCATACACATTTGTAGAAAAATTATTTAAATTAGTAAGTAATATAATTGTTAGCGGAAATAAATCAAATAATAATTTTAATCTGTAATTAAACATTTCATATAATAATGAAGTAAATAAGATTAAATTTTTATGAAAAGAAAAAAGAAAAAGGGAGAAAGCGAGAGAAAATATAAAAAATACAAAAAAAAAAAAACTATCACAAGCTGATTATGTATTTTAATCACCACATAACGTTCCTAAAAAAAAAATAAATAAAAAATAAAAAAAGAATTGATAAAATCATTGTACAACAACAAAATTAGGAACATCGTTTTACACGCTGACAAATAAAGGATGGAAATTAAGAAAAAAATTTGTAATAATAAATCATAAAGTATGATTTATTCAAAATTTTCTATCTAAAATTTCAATAAATTATTTTATGAAAGATGATTTCTAATCTTTATGAAACAACTGATTAGATTTTAAAGGATAATTAATCTTTGTGGCTCATTACTTAATTGTTATTTTGTTTTGAAATTTACAAAAATTAACTATGAGAAGTGTAAATAAAATCTGAGAAAAATCGAAAATAAAAAAATTATTTCTAATTTTGTTTCTTAAACATTTTCCACTGTTTTGATAGATGATAGTAGGAATTGTATTATAATTTTCTTCTTTGGATATTCAGTAAGATGAGATAAATATTTCTGATTTCTCATTTTCTCATTACTTTGATGATTAACGCGAAAAAAGAAAATCAAATAGAAAACAAAATAAATTATCAAAAATGTTATCGGATATTAATGCATGAAAATGAGAAATTTTATAACTTCTCTCCTAATTTTGAAAATTCGAATGTAATCTGTGCGGTAAATTTAATCAATAAATTGTTTTCATTGCAGTAATTTTCTCAAATTGTTGTCGAAACAAACAAATAAACAAGCAGTGAATAGGAGAATGTGAAAAAAAGTGAAGCAAAATCAGAATTGCATAGATAAACAAATAATTGAACAAAAATAGAGTAAAAAGAAGAAAAAAGTAAAAACAAAAATTAAAAATACATGAATCTAAATTTGAACATAAAAATTACTGAGTAAAAGAAATAAGCAACGGAGTAATTTCTGTTTTCGTTTAAAAAAAAAAAGAAAAAACGAATGATTTTAAAAAATGAAATAAAATTTGCTGACATAAGATAAAAAAAAGAAAAAGAATTCATGTAACAGTAAGAAAATTTTTTGCTTTTAAAAATAATTCAACACATATCATTTATGGTTTGTAAGCCAAATATTCAACTTTAGGAAATATTATGAAAACATTAAACTGTAATATGTTTATTGAGCAAGTAAACAAGAAAAATAAAACAAAGAAATATATATACTATTTCAATTTATTTATCTCATAGCAAATTTGACTAGTAAACAAACAATACTACAATTGTAACACAAAAATGATAAGATAAACAGTTAACTCTTTAGTTACTATAAAAATTCAAATCAAAAGATTTTTAAATTAATACATTCAAATACCTAACAATGCATCATTCACTTCAATTCAAAAAAAAAAAAAAACAAGCTCTACAATATTATAATACTGTTTTAACAAATCTAATAATGCAAAAATAGAAGTTAGTAAAGCGGAACACTAACAATTTAAAAAACAAACTTTAGAAATTCAATAAGCAAATGTTACAAATTGCACTTTTCGATAGTTTTTTTTTCTTGAAATTTCGATATGTAAAATATTTAGACAACGATTCAACAGTTAATTATAACTACATTGTTAATTAATAACCTTATTTAAAAAAAGACAATTAAGTTTTAATTTACATATTATCCACTAATCAACTAACTCATTCGCATTGTTTTCCTAACTAAAAAAAGAAAGTTAGCACTATTAGTTTAAAAAATTTTTTAAAGATCTATCTAATCGATAAAATCAACACAAGCCATATTTTCTAGGATATTATCAACACCAGCTTTAGTTAATTTAGAATAAGCAATCAATTATTGAAGTGAACCCAAATTTCGATACTACCAAAATAAGATATTGAAACTTACAACGATTACAAAACCTGGCAATTTCCCTTTATCTAATAACAACTAACAAATTATACGTAGTTTGAAAATTTTAACCAGGTATTAAATATGGATGAAATTAATTAAACTTTTCTCACTTACAATACAAAAGAGATTACTAAGTACAATACTGCATTAACAAACAAAAATAGGTAAAAATATCGTAAAATAATATTGAAAAAGATTTTTAAATTAAAATCAAAAAATTATGCAAATATTGAATTGAAAGAAATGAATCAACTTAGAAGCCAAACAATTTAATCAAAGTTTACACAAACATTCTTAAGATTAGGATCAATTTTTCTTTCAATTAATTTTGTTCAATTAATAAACTATGTTAAGATTCATTACCAAATATAAATTTTAAAGAAATTTATCCAATTTACAATGCGCATTTAAGTATAAGATTACACAACTATAATTATTGATTAATGTTTTGCTTAAATATATAAAAGAAAAAAGAAAGAAAATTATTCACTTAAACTGATCCTTTTCTCATACATTTTAAGCATCCTGTTTATCGCTTTTTTCAAAATATAAAAACGCAAAACATTTTCTTTTTTTTTTGGACCTTTGATGATACATTAAAATGCTGTTATCAGATCTTTCTTTTTATTCCTATTTTCTCTCTCTTTTTTTTTATTGATGAAACATTTAAGAAGATTTTTTTAATCATTATGAAAAAATAGATTATCCATCCCAATTTTCAGTTAGAAAACTGCTAATACTATCTGTCCTCACAAAAATCTAATCTGTTATATATTTTTTGATCATCAATTTTTAATACGCTCATTTGTAACTAATCTCGAAATCTATGAGCACTTCATACTCGTTATCTTTTGTTTGAAATTTCATAAATGAATATATAATGAAATAAATCTCACAATGCATTTACCTTTTTCGTAAAAATTCAAAAATATACATAAAAAAATAAATCTTGCAAATTCCCTGCTTCGAAGTTCGAATCCACTCTGATAATTACATTGGTCTAAACAAATAGAGGTGAATCTTAAAAATTTTACCCGATTATCATTTATATCTTCATCAGAAGTTGAGAAATTCAACATTCGAACGCTTTCTTTTGTATTTACGTTACACTTTTTTTTTTCTCGCATTCAATTGTATCAGATTTCTCGTTGTAGGTAGATTCTAGATACCTATAAAAAGAAAATGAAAAATTTAATTTTGTCTAAAAGTTACAGTTAATTAGAAATAGTGATAACCTGTAATTAATCTAAGAAAAACTGACGTGTTGCTTATGATAATCAAAATGCTAAGATAAAAACAACTTTAGCTAATATAAATATCGGTGAGGTATAAATCACATGATAATATTACATTTGATAAACAATCATCACTAAAAGTGAGAAAGTTATGAATTATCGAATACGTGTTATACGTAATTGATAAATTCTGCTTAAACATCTATACTTTTTCTTCCGACATCTTTTTCTTTTATATTAAATTAAAATTTCCGATACTTTTCTTTTATATCAAAATATATTAAAACCAAGAAAAAAGTACCAGATGTACAATTTTTGCAGTATCAAAATGACTACTACGCCGCCAATAGTGAAATATAACAACGAATTATCCGAATTATTTGCTAATCGTACATAAAAATCACTGCTGATGAATTCTCGAGCTGACATACCAAAATTTGTCATGAAATTGTTCTTTTTGGTCTCAACTTCATAAAGATTTAATTTTTCCGGCCGCTGAAAAACAAAAAACAACAAAAAAAAAAAAGGAACTAAGTCTACATTATTTATACAAAACGATCAACATGATTTAGTCATAGTTTAAATTAAACCAACTTCTTCTGTTCGACATTTCCAATTTTTAGCTAATTATTTTAGTCATAATCTCAGCTATTTTAGTTAATATTAAACTTTAGTTATTTTAGTTAATATTAAAATGTCAATTTGTATTATGAAAATGAATTTTACTTTATTGAAACGTTTCAAACGTTCAATTCCCATCATTTGATCATATTGTTTCCTTCGTGCTGAACGTCGCAAAATGTCATAAGCAGTTTTCAGTTGCATGAACTGTTCGGTAAAATCTGGTGCATATTTATCTACTGATCGTATCATTTCTGGATTGAAATCTTTGCCATCTGGATGCAGCTAATAACAATGAAGTAATTCTTATTTTCTTTATAAGGTAATTTTTTATTTAATAATTTCGAAACAAAGAAAGTTTTTGAGCAAATTTTTTCAAACACATTGCTTATTTAATTAAAAATATAGTTTGTAGAACATAGCAATAGTTAAATGATTGAAATTAGACAATCAAATAATCAAAACGTCTGTTAGATAACCATCATTTGGTCGATATTATGGCTCGCACATAGTGTAATTAATTGAACAATAGTAATTACCAGAAAAAAAAAAACTGAACAAATTTTGTGCAAAAGTTTTTTCGCAAAAGTTTACTTGAAAACAAGAAATGTTGCTCAAAAATTGCAAAATATCTTTTATGCATATCCTGTTCCCACACATTTTAAAATTTAATCTAACAAATTTCATATCATATATAACAAGAAGAAATACTCTATAATGAGATCAACATTTCTACAATTGAGGAAAAAAAATGATTTCTACAATTGAGGAAAAAAAATGACGTCTACAGATTTTCTATAAATCATTTTTCGTTATTGCTTGCGAAATGGAAAAAGAAAACACAAAGCTTACTTGTTGGGATTTTTTAACAAAAGCATTCTTTATTTCCTCATCTGTTGCATCATATGGAATATCCAACACGTCGTAGTGATTTCGTTTCATGAAAAACAGAGGATAAGAGAGAGAGGAAGAGAGAGAAAAAAAAATGGATGCACTAGCGCTAATGTAACTTGACCAAAACAATAATTAGTGAAATTTTAAATAAAACCTCTATTTAGAAGCTCTCTATAAAAATCTATCATTATGTGACAAAAAAGACTCAAACCTTAGTTTCATTTGTCTAAATCCAAAAATTTGAACCTGTTAAAGAATCATGTCTATGATTGAAATAACTTACGAATGTATAAAAGAAGCAAATATGCCAACCTTGGGATATAAGATGCAAATCCCGTCTTTTGAATAACGGTACTGAGTGCTGAATCATTAAAATGTAAATAAGATTTCGTGAAGTTTATGGAGTAAACAAATCTCCAACCCATTATTTCGAAAATTAATTCAACTAATTTGCCAATAGCTTCTGAAAGTAAGCTTTATTTATTCAGATGATTTTCATTCTCGATTTCGTATTGAATTGACTGAAAAAATATCTTAGAACTGTAGTAAATTATCCTCCGGAAAGAAACGGTTACAATGGATGACATTGTTTAATGGCAATAAACTTTTATTATTTTCTTAAAAATTCAATAAATACAAGTATTTGACAATAAACAAACAAAAATAATGAATGAATTTGAATTAATTCTAAATGCATATGCATCTGACAATACTCTTTGTATCCCAAATAAAATTATAATTTCTTTGGCATCTCTTGTACAACTACAATATACGTAAGCATATAAATTGGAATGGAAAATTAAAGAGACAAACAAGAAAAATCGTCTCAAAAATTTAAGACTTAATTCAATCCAATTATTATTTGATATTCAGAAACAGTAATTAACTAGAAAGACGGATAAGATAAAATGATAGATCCTATTTTTCAAGAATAAAAACACTTTATTAAAAACAAAAATATCTTCATTGAAAACAAAAATCTTTTTATCGAAAACAAAAATACCTTTACTGAAAACAAAGCAAAAAATAATGAGCAACATACTTTAAAATACCCGTCACTATTACTACTATTACAGTGAAATGCCTAACAACGGCTTTCATTGTCAATCAAACCTTTTCGACCTGTATTCAACAATAAACTTGATTCAGGAACTATTTTACTCTTAATTTTTGTAATATCCATTGGAGTACCATACTCTGAATCTAATTCAATTTCCATTTGTCGCTTTTCACGTCCTTCCTTTACTGATGCATCCAAGTATGGAATTTTCTTTGGAGTGGAAAATTTTTGTTCCATAAAATAACCAACTGTACCAATTACCACCACAAATGGCATAACAAGTATTTTTGAATATCTGGCTAAAATAGTGCAATTAGAATAAGTAAATAAAAAAAAACAATAAATGATTCTCACTGTTTCGATCATTATTAGAAACAAAAATGTATGGATAACAAATTAACTCGAACAATTTTATAAATTCACAATACTGAATCTTCTAGAAGTAACTTCTAGAAGCTCACAAACTGCATCACTTCTACCAATTTTTGTGATCAATCATAAACTTAATCCCGATCATCTCTGTATTATACTTCACGAAACATAACTTTAAATGATGTGTTATGTCTTATTATACGTTTCATTCACTAAATTATTGTATTACGTCTTAGAAATATTCAATGTCAAGTTCAATTTTTAGAAATATTCAATGTCAAGTTCAATTTTTCATTTCAACTGCAACAATGATCAAACTTCACTACTAAAGCAGAGCTATTTATATAGAGGAAGAGTGAAATGAATGTAAATTATGGAAGCAAAGCGGAACTGAAAAGTAAAAGTAAAATTTGGATGAAAGTGTTAAATTACTTATCAATATGTGTTTCTTCATTTAGTATGTTATAAAGATGTCAAATTTTTGTTACAATCTAAATTTCCAAAAATAAGCGAAGAATATAAACAAACAAACAAACCGATTAAAACTTGCCACATTTTCAAATGAAATGCTATACTGCAATGTCCTGAAAAAAAAAATGTAAAATTATAAGAAATTTGATATATGCAAAGATAAAATTATTAAATATAAGCGATAATAAGGACATTATTGATAACACACTTTAACGCGTATGCTATTTGCAATACTGCACTAACAATTATTAATAACGTGAATTAATGCTAATGTAATTTAACACATTATTTCTTGACCTATGCTAACACATAAATAATTTAAATATACTTAAAGGCTAATGCTAACAATAATATGAATTAATGCCATAACGTAAACATAATTTATTTCTTGACCTACGCTAGCACATAAGTATGACCTATGCTAACACGAAAATAATTTAAATATACTTAAGGGTTTACGTCAGTTTATTTCTATTAAATGTATTTTCACTTTTAATATTTATCGCAACTCGCAACTAAACCCACGGAGCAATTTTGTTTTCACATGGCATTTGCTGCGGTTTGCTTTTCAATTGCTATTTTTTCCTCCATTTCTTCACCAATACTTGTTATCGTGGTGGAATGATTTAAAATTGTGAGATGTTGTGGTGGTGGTTGTATGTGTATTTCGAGAGTTGCCAATGTTAGACGGATTTGAACTGGATTGAAAATATATCTATGATAGGATGGATCCATTAACTTTTGACTAATTGTCCTAGCAGAAGAACAATTCTGACTTCATATCCACAAATTAATTTTGTAAATTTTTATTAGTTTTGTAAAATCATCTATCTCATAGAAGAATATTTCAAATAAATTTATGACTTACTCATTCTGATAGGTGAACTTCAGCTGTAAATGATAAGTTCAAAAAACGAAAAAAAAAAAAACTGCCCAAAGATTTAGGAACTGTTATTGTTATCAAAGAAATTCGCTCAGCCATTTTATTCTGTAAGAAAAAGTTTTTTTATCTTGCATGGGGTAAACTTTAATAAAAACTTTGAACATTAAGGATAGGTAGTAGTGATGGATTAATCTAGCATAAAAGACCGCAGAGGACTTGACGAAATTTTGAAAACAATGTTTAGACGCATCTAAGCTTATGTCATTTAACAGTTTTTTAGACTAAGAAACATCATTTCATCTGGTGTTAAAATCAGCAAATACAAAGCATTCGCAAATTTCATTAAAAAAATATGGAACAATAAACATTTAAAGAGAAATAATAGGATTAGTATTTATGGAACCTTTATACTTTCCGTTATTTTATACGAATCTAAATTATAGGTTATCTTTGTCATTATCTTTGATTTCCGGAATTGCTTCCGTACTGATTAAATAATCGGTGCTAACATCCTTTAACAAGCAGATAGTAGATATCACCAATGTTGACAGTTTGCTAATTTGTGCTGATCACTCGTTTTTAGGATAAAAGATCATCGTTCTCCTAAGATTATGTTTCTACGGTTGAATACCATCTGTTGTAATAAAGTGCTTCAAAGAAGAACAACAACGACAAAATTCGTTGAAACGATGTCTCAGTTTGGGACACATCTATTATCGTAAATGGTTCCGTTTTTTCCATTGAGTTATAAATCATTTAGTTTTATTTTCAGTATAATAAGTATACAGTATTTTCTTAGTATAAGGATAATAAGTATGATAAATTTAGAATTCATCAGTGAATGGTATAATCTTTTTTTTTTTTGAAATTTTGTATTATAAGATAGAATTTAATTATTACCCTAGAATGTATGTACAAAGCTGAAGGCTATTTCGAGAAGAAAAAAAAAATGTATCTAAGAATTACATTCTACTATCTAACGTGACTAACGTATATCTAACGTGACATCCAACGTGACTTCCTGTTCTGTCTTCTTTTGTAACAAAACTTGCTTATCTTACGTTAACCTTTTCTAGCCATACGTTTGCAACAAGCGTTGGTAGATTCATTCGTAAAGTCAAGCAATCATCATTTTTTCAATTCTTTGAACTGTATGATAAGATCATCGGGTCTTATCATTGTCAACTGTCATACCTTTTCTTTTTTTGCAATGTTTTTAAATTCTCGTAATATTGTAGTATTTTTTTTTAAATCTTTCTTTTTTTCAATTCAGTTTCTGAATACTTTTTGCCATTCTGCCAAATAGAATATTTTTTCTTTACTTGATTTTTTAAATGTTTTCACAATAAGCTTAATGTTTATGTTTTGCAAAATGGTGATTTTTTCTGGATGAATCATTTACACTGATAGTTTAATAAGGAGTGCGAACGCCAATATACGTTATTACTTACGTAATATTTACGTCAGTGTATGTTAATACTTATGTTGATACATTGTCGTAAAAACGACACATTTAAATTACATTCAGATCCTAATATTTTATTGCCAGATGTTTGATAAGTCAATCACCGAATAATTTCACATTTGTAATTAATCTATGTTTAGATCTTTAAGCCATTATGCTAATTACTTCCTTTCTTCTTACACAACAAAAAACCCTTTGTTAGCAATCTTTGTTTTACATCAGTCAAATGTTCTCCCCCGGATACCCGGTTGTCAGTTTATTTCTGTATATAAACTAACCAACCATCATCACTACCATTCGTTCTACGTTTTTGGGTGGTTTTTGATAATATTTTAGTGTTTTATAATTATATTATATCTATTCGTTGCGTGTTGTTATAATGTTGATTTGTTGGTTTAATTATCCAAGTTTGAGGCAAAATAAAATATCTGGCAATTAATACATTCCACGACATTTCAATAAAGTTTAATACTTGCGTTACTCTTTACATATATATATCAAATGGCATATTATATAAATAATAGTCTAAAATATATGTAATAGTTTGTTTTTAATTTTTACAATTTCGTTGTCATATTAATATATTTTCACTGCTTTGTAGGACTTTTCCGAAATATCACTCAAATTAATCACTGCTATTTATCCAATGGGTAATAATTTGATTCACCCAAATAATTATCGTTGGTAATCAATAGCAGTTATCAGTGTTAGTCGGTGTTAATTGATAATCGCTTATTTAATTTCTCCAACTTAAATGTCCTTATCCAAACTAATGCAATAATTGTTGATTTTGATAACAGTTATTCAAATTAGTTTTATTTTTCATTAACAAACATTAAATGTTTGTTAAATGTTAGCAAAAAAAGTTATAAAAATTGGAAAAATTGTTTTTTGATGTTTGTCCAAAACTGATCGAACCATTCACTTCAATTTGTTGAGATGAAAAAAAAAAATGATATAATATTTATTGCGTTTAACTATCAACTTATCAGTGGCAAGCTTCATTTCCTGATGTTTCATCTGTCGAAAATTATCACTTAAAAAAATTATCTTAATTTGGTTATCTTACAAATTGCATTTTGCTAAATATTTTATAATGTTGATAAAATTCGTAATTTGCATTAATTACTTTATGATAATTATTATGCGAATGCATATAGATGTATCACTGAGTTAAATTTAATAAAATATTTTCAGCCAAAAATTTTACAAAATATTCGATTTCAAAATTAAAAATTGTTGAATTTTAAATAACTTTTTTTTCTCTCTCTCTCAGATCAAATACCAAAATTTTAATTGAACGTTGAATTTAAATTCAATTCTTCACGATACATTTCATCTAAGATATCCTTAAACTTATCTCTCAATTTTATTCGAATAATCTTTAAGGTTGGTGTTAGTAATCCAGCTTCAATTGTGAATTCTTCTTCCAGCAAATGTATATTTCTAATTTGTTCAATACCACTCAAACCTTTACTGCTACCAAATTCTCGTAGCTTAATGAGAAAGTATCGTCGTACATTTTGATCACAAAGATATTCCATCATTGATAATTTCGATATTGTTGAGAAATTTCCAAACTTAAATTATGAAAAGTATGACTTTTTGAAAGGTTTTTTTTTTGAAATTCAAATTTAAAATTTATGTGAAAAGGTTGATTTTCATTTTTTCAATTTGTTTATTTGATAGCATAGAGAAATTTTATTTAATTAACGCATTTGGTTAATAAATAATCTGAGGTATGCAAAAAAAATTTCAAAAAATTTTTCAAAAATTCGAAAAATTTACCTTCTTGTTTGATTTTTCAATATCAGCGCGGAGTTTGTCAACATCAACAACAGCAATAGCTATTAAATATGCATGAAATGTTGAGCCATGAATGAAAATCTGAAATGAAAAATATTTCATCATTTTGAGTTGCATTTTTGAATTCCAGTTCTGAAAATTCCATTCTAACAATTCAACATTTTCAATCAAATTGCAAAGAAATCTTTGTTAAAAAATTATAGGAATTTTTTTTCAAAAATTTTAAAAGTTGTTAAAGTTTATAGATAAGTGTACTACTTTAAACGAAATAAAACAAAATTATTCAAAAAAAAACAAAAACGAAAAAACTTTACAGAACTTTTACAAAAAAAAATTTTTTCCAAAAATACCATTAAATTATTTTTTCTTTTGCTCCTCTTTTTCATGTTNNAGTTTATAGATAAGTGTACTACTTTAAACGAAATAAAACAAAATTATTCAAAAAAAAACAAAAACGAAAAAACTTTACAGAACTTTTACAAAAAAAAATTTTTTCCAAAAATACCATTAAATTATTTTTTCTTTTGCTCCTCTTTTTCATGTTACTATTTCAGGTTTACCTGTTTCACTAAAGGATGTTGCAAATAAACATTTTCAATTCGTTCAGGTGATACAAAATCAGCTTGTGCTAATTTGAATAAATTATTTTTTCGATCAATAATACGCAATGAACCATTAGGTAACCACATCCCAATATCACCGGTATGTAACCAACCCTGAAAAGAAAAATTATAAAAAAAAAGAAAGAAAAAATAAATTTGACACATTTTTTTAATGAAATTAGTTATATGTTTTTTTTTTTAAAAAAAAAGTAAAACCTAAGTAAAACTTTTTTCCATACTAAATGATGAAATACTTCAAATTTTGATAATTGCAAAATATGCTAATATTAATTTTTTTTTTTTACTTAAGTTTTCCGAGAATTTTAATTTTTTCGTTTAACCTCTTCATCTACTGTTTGTGATGTAAGTTCTGGATCGTTAAAATAACCATCCATAACACCGGCACCACGAAAACATACTTCGCCGGTATTTTGTTCTGCACTATATCCCATTTCTTTTACGTCCACTAATTTCACCTGATATTGATGATAACAATTTTTATGTTTTCATTGAGAATTATTATAAATTTAGATTATTATCTCATATTTGAAACGATTATTTGTATTTAAAAAAAAAAATGAGAATAAATATTTTGTATGAAATTAAAGAATTGACCTGAGCCCAAACTGCTGGTCCACCAACATGTCCACCAATTGTGTCAAATGGTAATGATATGGTACCAGCTGCTGAACATTCTGTTTGGCCATAGCTAGGAAAAGAAATTTTGCATATTTTGAAAGAATTATAAATTTAAATCGTTTTAATTAAAAAATAAAAAACAAACTTTTAACTTGACCTTTTTTCTTTTCTTATTTAATTAATTTAAAATTATTCATCAAATTTTTAATGTATTTAAAATATTTTTGAATCTGAAATTTTTAGGAATGCATTAAATTCTTAACAAATTTAAATCAAATTTTTTCCTAAATTAAAAAATAAATTCTTAACTTTAAATTAAATTCTTAACTTACCCTTCAATTAATAAACAACCATAAACAACCCGTGAAAAATTCATCACATCGGTGGAAATTGGCGCACCACCAGATGTAATTAAGCGCAATCGACCGCCAAACAGGGCTCGAGTTTTTTTGAAAACTGTTTTATCCCAGATTGTATTGAAATGAAGTCGTCCTTTGGCTAATTGTCTTAATTTCGACTAAATATCTCTATTTAACAAATTTGTTAAATAATTTAAATCAGTTAGATAATTCATTAAGTAACTTAAATTCGTCAAATAAATTTAAATCCATGAAACAATTCATTAAGTAACTTTCAAATTAATCCATTATTTGAACAAAAATGATATCTATTATATTTATTATATAATCTAAAATAAATCAAAAAAGTTTCAAAAGAATATTTATTAACTTTTTGCTAATAAATATTTTTAAAAAAATTTTTTGATAATTTTTTACATTTTTCACTCTCTTTTTTTATTTAACTTTCAGTAATATTTAAAAAAAAAATTTCTAAATTCTAAATGATAAATTTTTGAGAATTTATTAAATTCTTAATGTTTATCATTCAAAAAATTTTTTCAAACTTCTTAATTTACTCAAATAATTAATTAACGAAACAAATACTTTTAATGCTATGTGAAAGATAAATCGTTTTATAATATTTTGCTTTCTTATATTTTCTGTCACCATATCATGATAACGATTCAATAATCGTGGTACTAATGCTGCAATTGTTGGTTGTAATAATTTCATATCATGAATTAATCGTTTTGGATCACCACCAAATATACCAATTCGACCACCAATATAAATAATAAATGCCTAAATTAATTAATTAATTTATTTTTATTAACCTTATTAATAAATTTCATTTATCAATGATATATTTCAAAAATCTTTTTTTTGGAAAATTTCATTCATAACTTCAAATTTTATTAATAAATCGCACTTTTTTCAAAAATTTTAATACTATCTCAAGAGTTTAAAAGTTTTATTAGCAGCGAAAAAATAAAAGCGAAATTAGAAAAAAAAATGAAGAAATTTATTGACTTGAAGTAATTGTTCATAAACATGTGCAAGTGATAAAAATGATAAGTAAACATCATTATGATCAAAAGTAATATCATGAGGCGGTAAACATAATTGAACATATAATCCGCTCATTGAAACTAGTATTGCTCGATGTGACAATTGAACACCTTTTGGAGTACCTAAAGTTTAAGTAATATTTGATTTGATAATATTATCACTACCTGAGTGCCATTTAATTTTATCTGAAGTAATCATATTCTGAAATATTATATGTATTCTTGGTATTTGTTTACTGTGTGGTACAACAATATTGCTTATTATTTTATAAAATAAAAGTAAAAACTTAACTTTTTCTTAATCTATATTCTTGGTATTTGTTTATGGAATTAGTTATAATAAATAAATATATACTTAAATAATTATAGTAAAATAGTAAAGAAAAAAAAAATTTCTAACCTGTAGTACCGCTAGTATGACAAATGATATAAATATTTGATGGAGATGGCGGTGTTACCGGTTTTAAATTTGAATTACCAAGTTCTAATATATAATTCCAATCATAAATCTAAAATTTAAAAAATGTGTATAGTTGTTTTTCTTAAATTATATATTAAACATTTAAATTTTTATAAAGTAATTTACTCAAACAAAAATTTTATTTTATTTATTTTTTTTTTTTGTTCCAAAAATTGTTTGATTTACATTAAAATATTTATTAAAGGTGCATATACCTCAATTTCTGAATGTTTGCAAAATTCTCGATCAATTTTCTCTTTTTCATCTTTCAAAATAATAATTTTTTTTAGCATTTTAATCTTTTTTTGTTGTATTTCAGCAACAAATTTATTCGCTCGTTCAACTGTATCACAAAAAATTAGTTCCAAATTGCAACGATCAATAATTGTACTGAAATTTTTTTTTTTAATTTCAGTTTTGGTGGAGAAAAAAAAAACGAGAATTAACACAAAAATTTTGAGAATGTTTCAATATGACATGAAAAATGTCAAAATTTTTTATTAGTTAAATTAAATGTGAAATTAAAACAGTGAAATTAATGCTATTATTAGCTATAAATTAAGTTCGAAGAAAAAATTACTTAAGCAAAAGAAAGAGAAAATGACTTTAAAAATTGAGTTAGAAGAAACAAAAAACTTACTTAAGCCATGTTATACAATAATTGCAACAATTTTAGGCCTAAAAATCTTGTTTTGTTATTTTTGAATTTTATGAAATTGTTAAAATTAAATTGTAACTATACTAACTAACCATAAAATTTCCATATTATAGTTATGATATAATGGTACGAAAACAATAGAATAATTCATTAGAGCATTCTGAGCAATGATATAACGAGCCGAGTTAGGGCCAGCAATACCAATTCGGCTGGCCTCACCTGCATTTATGCCAAGTTGTAGTAAGGCAGAGCCAACCTTATGTGATGCATTATATACCTGGAAAATACCTATCATTACAAAAATCAAATTAATATAATTATCTTTTATTCATATGTATTTATTCGTTATTTATAAATTATTAATTTTAAAAAATGAAAAAAAATTAAAAAAGCATTATCAATTTTAAATAAAACAATCTACCACTAAAAATTTTACTTTAGAACAAGAAAAAAAAGGAATTTATTCTTTGTTTATGAATTATTAATTTTATAGATTATTGATTAAACAAGTATTATCAATTTAAAAAAAAAACAATTTACCATTAAAAAATTTATTTTAGACCAAAAAGAAAAAGATTGCAAAGAAGAAAAAATTGAACGATTATACTGCGTTATGCATTATTTTCTTTCATTCTCAAATCAAATAACTATTAACTAATTTCTCTCATAATTTCAATCATTTTAATACTTTTTGTAAAATATTTTTGAAATTCATCGTTTGTAATAGTGAAGAAATGTAATTTATTTGTTCTATTAACTATTACTGTTAAAATTTTTATTGCTAAATTAGTTAAACAATTAAATTAAATTTTATTAAGTGACAAAAAAGCGAGATAAAAGTTTGAACAATAAGGTAAAATGATAACCTCTTTATATGTCATCCATTTATATGTGCCATTTCTTGTTTGTTCACCAATAAAATCACCGTTATTTGTTAACCAAATACCTCGTTGTAATAATTCAAACATTGTTGTTACAGCACCATCCGGTGGATATTCCAATAATTCTATGTTTGATAAATAATAGTTATTATCATTATTATTTATTATTATTGTTACTATTCATTATTATTAATTATTTATTATTATTATTGTTATTATTATAATATTATTATTACTCCTTTTTTCCCTTTTCATTTCATTTTATATTTTTTTTCTCTCAGTTTTTGAATAAAATATAGCAGAAATATTGTTATAATGAAAAAACGATCATTTTGATCATACAAATCAAAAAAAAGAAAGTAAATGAATGTAACTTATGATTATATTTATATTCAATTAACAGATCAATTGGTAATGTTCAATTTTAAATAACGAAAGTATTAGTTATAAATATTGGAAAATTTTTTAATCATTGAGTACATAATTTATTTTAAAAATAATAATTCTGTGATAAAAGTGATCCGTCGGAATGTAAATTGTAAATTCAAATAATTTGGAAGTGATATTTGCAAAACGGAAAAAAAAATTGAGCAATTTTAAAATAATGACTCATTAAAAGAGTAAATGAAACGAAAATTAATGATTTTGAATGAAAGAATGGTTTAATTTTTTATTTCATTTCAACGTGTGAAGTAGATTACTACAAATTGTTTAATTTAGCACAAATAACTTCGTTGATACTAAATGGCGGACAATCGTAATAATAATAATAATTAATAATGTTATAATAGCGATAATGACAATAGTAATAATAATGGTAATAATGATAATAGTAATAATAATAATAATAATTAATAATGTTATAATAGCAATAATGACAATAGTAATAATAATGGTAATAATGATGATAGTAATAATGATCATAATAATAATAATAGATAGTTTAATTTTTTATTTCACTTCAACATATGTTTTTTTTGCTTCATTTGCTCTTCTAATGAATCGTTATTTTAAAATTGCTCAATTTTTTTTTCCGTTTTGTAAATATCACTTCTAAATTATTTGAATTTGCAACTGACATTCCGATGGATCACTTTTATCACAGAATTGTTATTTTTAAAATAAATTATGTATTCAATGTTGAATTAAAAAATTTTCCAATATTTATAACTAATATTTTCGTTATTTAAAATTGAATATTACCAATTGATTTGTTAATTGAATATAAATATAATCATAAGTTACATTCATTTTCTTTCTTTTTTTTGATTTGTATGATCAAAATGATCGTTTTTTCATTATAACAATATTTCTGCCATATTTTATTCAAAAATTGAGAGCAAAAAGAAATACAAAATGAAATGAAAAGAGAGAAAAGGATCAATTACAAAAAAAAATTTACCATTTTCACGAATTAAAATCGATTCATGGATTTGTTCCGGACCAGTAACTATTCTTGAATAAGCAGAAAAATGCGGAAATTTTGCTGATACTTTGCGATAATTAGTAGGCATTTAATTAAATGCAGAAGATTTGTAGTAGCGAAGAGAAATGTCACACACAGTTTAAATTTGTCACAATCAACGGAAGTATTGAAATTTCTGTTTTGTTTTCCGAAACTAATGTCACATATCATTGTCAACCCACTTCCGTTACTATCACTCTTTCTCTCTCTCTAATTCCCATATGACATAGTCTACATTTTATTACTACTATCACCTTATTTCTCTCCCTCTCTCTCTCAGAGAGATTATTTCTATCCCGTGATATCATTTATCATTTATCAATTATTGCATCCCTTTTCATCTTTCCTCCTATGATTGAATGAAAAATTTTTGCTTGCCCTATAAATTATCAAACTTATGAAAAGTTTCTCCTATGGGATAATTTTAATTAGTAATCCAATATTTTTATTTAAATTTTTATTAATGAATTAAATTTTTTTCAGTGCAAGAATAAATGTTAATCTTTAACACTTTAATTTTTTTTAGGATTTAAAATTTTGATTTATGGTTTGCATAATTATTCTTCATAGAATAATTATCACTATTACTATTATTATCGTAGATGTCATTATTAGTTATATAGTAATTATCATTACTATTACTATAGCAGTTATCATTATTGTAATTATAGTAATAGTGATAATAAATAATATTTAAAATTATTATTATTATCATTATCATTATTATTGTCGTTGTCATCATTAGCCATTAATCGATTATTCAATAATAAATTACTAATTTATTCACTTTTCAAATCATTTTTTGAATCGAAGAATTTGAAGTACCATAACGCTTCTATTTTTGAATATTATCAATGTTATCATTACAGGTTGTAAATAGTATTTTATTAAAAATCCTATAATTTCATTTCACAATTAATATAAACTAAACTGCTAGACATAACTTAGTATGACTCAGCGCAGTGGACAAATGGCAACTGACAAATGCATAACTTTTTTGTTCTTTTTGAGTGTCAAATCATTTCATTTATCATTTGAATGAAATATTTGAATTGATAACGTTTAATGATTGTTATATATTACTTCAATAATTCATCATAGTAAGAAATTTTTAGTATGTAGGAAAAAATAAGGTTGTTATGATATTCCCTCCTTTTTCTTTAAGGGACGAATATGTTTATTTAATTGTTTCCTACTTTAATTTATATTCTTACGTCTATTCTCGTCGTTCTCGTTGTACTCTCAGTAGAACTGGCCGAACTGATTGTTTTCCGCAACACAAACTTGGGTAATTAAATCTTTATTTAGCATAAAACAAATCAACATCATAATAGCGCATTATACATATCGCACAAATGCTACACAGTTATAAAACGCTAAACATTACAGAGAACTGAAACTCCAACCATACTATAAATACACAATTGCAAAAAATGATTAATTGCAATTAAGAGATGGTGTTGGAGTTAATTGAGACTGAAGATCAAAAAATGTGAATTTGGGAAGAAATGAGATTTGTTTAAGGATAGATATCTCTTTGTTACAATAGTCTATTACATGCATTTAATTTTCACATCTCTTATACAATATAATGTGTATAAGCGAGGTTAATTTATGGACAAAGAGATTCTCATTTTCTGCTTCTCCTCGCTTTCCAGCTACACTGTTTGTAACAAAGGGTTATCCGTTTATCAGTTAAAATCCTGTGCACGCGTCGTCCTGTATCTGTCCTAAGACCACTGTCCCCCAATTCGTCGATCCGTTGTAACATCCATAAAGAGAAATTGCCCCTGCTATACCGCTTAAAATGGCTCGTTGTTGAGGTCAAATGTCCACATCGTTAAATTGCATTTTTATTATCTGGTTGCCTGGTTTGACTTCTGTGTTAGCGCCCTCCCTTGGTTCTTAGTTACTGGTGATACTTTCGGCCTATTTGCCGACATAGTAATTATTGATATAATGATATGATAATTTTTGATATAGTGATATGATATTTTTGATATAGTGGTATGATATTTCTAGCAATTGTTGATGTAATAATAATATATCATAAATGAATTATTCCTTCTTTTTTGATAAATTTCACACTAACATATTGTAGTGGAAGAAAAAAAAATTCCTGTTAAAAGATTAAAATATTTTAAAACATAAATTTAAAAAGAAAACGAAAAGCACATAAAGTTATGCTATATTTATTATTTATTTTATTAAAATATAGAAAAAAAAGAACAAATTAATTAGTTTGTCACTTTAATTTTGATCACTTTCAATTCTTAACCATTGATAATTTCATTCTTATTTGATTATAAAATTATTAAAACAATCGATAAGTAAAATATCAAATATCACTTTGCATCTAATTTTCTTTTTTAAAAATTGTTATTGGTAATGTGATATGAAACAAAAATACATGAGTGATAGGTAACTTTTATTATTTCATTATATGTTTGATCAACAATTTATAACTATTTCTCTTTCTATCGTCTTTTTTTTCAAATATCAAAATTTTACTAATTAAATAATCGATCAATAAATGAAATTATTGCTTAATATAAATTTGCACTATACTATAAATTTTTATAAAATAAAAAAAAATTTTTGTTTCAAAATTATTTTGCTAAAAAATATTGTTATTTATTAGCAAAAATCTAACTTTTTACCCGTACTTTGTGTTACTTTTCAACTATACAACACAATAATCTCATTATGGTTACTACATAGAGCTTTTTAAAAAAAAAATTTTTTTTTTAAATGAATTCTAATTAATTATTTTTCCTTTTTCAAAGAGAAATAAAAGAAAAAAAAGAAGGAGTAGATATTATCAATTTAAAATGATAATAAATAAAATTTGAAAATGAGATGAAATGACATGAATAGATAATGGATAGTTTAATAAATTTACGAAATATTTGATGATTGAATCACAAACAAAATAAATGATTCAGTAATAAATAATTTCAAATCAAACAATTAAATATAACAAAGAAAGCAAAAAATTGAAATTTCATTTGTAAGAAATGAAATATCAAATTTCAATGGAAAATTTTAAGTAGGATATGCTAAATGAATTGTCTCACAGAATTCTAATTTGACATTATCAGTAAAGAAAAGATATTTTGAAGTAATTAAAGAACAGTTTAGAATGACTGTAGAAAAAATGAGACTAACTATTTTATTGACTTTTTGTTTATTTGTTTGTTTTTTCCTAATATCGTGAAGCTTTTAATTTATTTTTTAATTGTCATTTTTAACTTATCATCTTATCTTAGTTTCTGGCAAAATTCTAGTATTAATATGATGAGAAAAAGTGAGAAAAAAATTTTTATGCTGAAATTTTAGAGGTATAATTTACTTCTTCAAAAGCATTCCAAAAAAAATGCATAACTTTTGAGTTTTTTGACAAAAATTGAATTAAAGAGAAAAAAGCAGTTTTAATGTTTTAAGTAAGAGATCATTTGATTAACTCGTTACCATGAAAATTTTGTTAATTGTCACAAAAATTAATGCTAATTTCAAAAACAAAAATTCCAATCATTTTATAATTTACTAAAAATTAGTTTGAAAATAAAATTTATATATAATTTTATTTAAAATGTATCTATTTATTTATTTATTTGTTTATTTATTCACAACAATATTGTACGTTTCATTAATTAATTATTAGCAGCAAATCCAAAATGAATCATTCATACAGCGCTCATCAAATGATAATTAATCAAAGTATTATTAGATTAACTTCTGTCTGAAGCTTAATTAATATACATAAATAAAAATTTTAAAGTATAGTATTTACTGATATAAATATTATCATATCAATATCAATGCTATGAATTGAAGCCTTCAAGAATATATTTGAGGCAAAACTGAAAAAATTTCCTAAATAAATTTTCTGCTTTATCATTGTAACGATCTTGCAATATTTCACTGATCATACATAAAAATGGTTCTTCAAGTAATTGAAATTCACTACCATCCATACCATTTACCTGTAATAAAATCACAGGTATAAGTAAAAATTCATAATTCAAAAAAAAAAAAAAAGAAGGATTAATAAAATTAATTACACTAAAGAATTTTTTTTTTCATTTTGCAAATTTATTTTATTTATTTAGTATGCAAAAAAAAAAAATGTCATTTTAAGAAAACTATTAAAAATAGCAAATATATTTTTTCGTTGTATAAAATGGAAGCATTTTAAAAAATAGTTAAAAAAGTTTTCCTCTAAAAAAAATTGTAAGATTATTTCAATACATATTTAAATGTGTAGCAATTTGTTAAATTTGCAATAATATTTTAAATTAAAAAATTGATAGAGGATAAAAATTTATTATAAACTAAAGTTGTTTTTCTCAATTATCATCATGCATATTTGATAAAGGTATTGTTTTGATTATAATTATTGAAAATATAGTTTTGTTATCAATGATTTGATCACAATAATAATTAACAATATTCAAACTTTCAATTATATCCAAGTTTGTCGTACTCAGCCTTTTTTTCATATTTCAATTACATTTTGAATGTAATTATTAAAGAATATTTTAAATTTAAATTTCCTAAAAATATTTTAAATGCATTTAAACTGCTATTAATTATATTATAGTATACTATAATTTTACCAAAAATTAAGTATTAATTTTCATCAAAATACATTTTCATGTATTTACATTTTGATCATTTTATTCAAATTTAAATATTTCATTTCTAAAAAAATGTTCTTTTCAACTTTTTTTGCCATGTTTTTTCGTTTTTTTATGCAACATTTTATTTTCTTTACTTTCATATTATTATTTATGTAAATTATGAAATTACAGAAAAAGAAAAAAAGAAAAAAACAAATTTACCTTTGTCCTATGCATTTTACCGACAGCTGTAAGCCGTGAACAAGCATCCGAGACGTCGCCTGGTTTTTCTTCAACAGTCGTTATTACATCATCAAATACCTATAAAAAAAAAAAAAAAAAATTAAATTTACCTTTCTCAAATTTTCATTTTTAGCTTTTTTATAGAAAATTTTCTATATCCTAAAATTATATTAGCAAATTTTAACCTTTAAATAATTAGCTGCGACTGTTTCGAAACCAGAATCCGCCGTTGCAGCATTCACCGTATTTACATCAATGTTTTTCAGTTTCGGATATTTTTCCTTATTATCCGGATTTTGCTGTAAGTATCTGCAAATAAAAATTTTTTTTCCACTATTATTATTATCATTGTTATTATTATTGCTGTTATTATTATTGCTATTATTATTGTTGTTGTTACTATATTATTATTATTGTTATTATTATTACTATTATTAGTTATTACTATCAATATTATTAGTTATTTTTATTATTGCTATTACCATATTATTGTTGCTCTTATTTTTCTTCTAAAATGATATTTTAGATATTTGTGCATAATTTTATTAATATTCACAACATTAATACTTCTCCACAATGTTTAGATTTTTTTTTTTCATACCAATGTATTCTCAGAAATATGCATATTTTAATTATTTAACAAAATCTTTGATTAATTTTCCTTTGAAAAATATTTGAGAAAATATTATTGAAGAACGGAAAATTTTTCTTTGAAACCAAATGACATATTTACCAAAAAATGAAAAACAAAGTTTTTCACTTTTTATGCTTGCACTTTTTTTTAAAATCATTTTCAATCAGAAATAAAAAAATAAAAATAAATTTTTCACTTTAACAGGTTCGCAGGTAAATATCATTGTATTATCGTTCTAAAATTATTTTAATTAGTTCCAAATCATTGGCAATATATTTTGAAGTGTTATAACATACTTTACAGTACTTCTAAGAGAGCAAATAATAATACCTCTACTCAAATTGAAATACTAAGATACAGCTTTTCAATCATTTTGCACAATTTCATTTGGAGTTTAGGATAAAAAAGATGTAAATTACTACTTTTAAGTGAGCAAATAATAATAGCTCTATTTGAATTGAAATACTAAAATACAGCTTTTCAATCATTTTGCACAATTTTATTTAGAGTCCAGGAAAAGAGATAAATTAGTATTTTACTAAACACAATTGAATTTGACGATATGAAAAAGTCCTAAAATAGAAAAACGAATTAGTTTTGATAATTAGAATCCTTAATTTGTTTCGAAAAAAGTGCTATTTGCTCAAAAGGTAACGTATTACTAAAAGAACTCAAAAAATAAATAAATGAAAAATTAAACGAATGATTTATTTAATTTAAATTGAAAATAATATCTATGTAGTTTTAATTACTAAGATTAATTTATAAAAAATGTTATGATAGTCTTTTGTTATTATAAAAGTAATACAATCAGTTTTAAATAAAAAATTAAGTAAAATATGATAGAACTAAAAGTATTGCAGAACAATGATAGCAAATCAAAATAGTTATCAGTGATAATATTTCGATACTTTTTTACGTACTAATAATATTTAAAAAAATGATAACACTGATAATATTTTAAAAATGATAATGTTTCAATAATAACGATAATATTCTGGTAATAATGATAATACTTTCAAAAAATTTAAATATCTTTTTTTTTTTAAAGTGTAAAATTATTTTTACAAATCATTAATATTTGCATTTATAACAATTTATCATTTGTTATAAATTATATTTAAAATGCTTATTTAACACTATTTAAATAATTTTGAAACGATTACAAATTTTAGTTGAGCAAAATTATCATAAAATTAGTATTCATTTGTTATAATTTTTATAGAAAACATTTTTTATAAAAATAAACTTTTTTCAATTGAATTGCAATCTTTTCCTTTTTTTTCGAGCATAATATAGGTTCTAATTAGAAAGTATTGTATGAATAAATCTATTCAAATAAAAGTTAAAAATCTATTCAAATAAAGTTAAATTTAAATCTAATACAATTTTGTTTTTTAAATCTCTATAAAAAAAAATATTTTAAAATATATATTAAAACTATTATTATTATCACATATTCTATCATATATCATAGCATTTATTATTTGCAAAATTTTTTTAACAATTATCAATGATTCAATGTTATTTATTGAAAAAATTAAAATAAAATAAATTTGATGAAATAATTTGATAATTTATTATTTCATAAAGTTTTAGCAACAAACTTAGCAATTATCATTTTGGCGCAATCACGATCATTTCGCCTAACAGTTTTCCAATAATTCTTCAATGTGAATAATTCCCGAAAATTTGGATATGGTAATCGTGGATCAACTTTTTGCTGTTCACCATTTTGAACTCCTGCTTCATTACCGCCACCACCGCCACCACCACCGCCACCACCACCGCCACCGCCACCACCGCCACCGGCTATATTACGCGATTGAGCCGGTACACTACTTCCCGAACCCATAAAAGTTTTGATATTTTGATTATGCAACCGATAGTTTTAAGCATCAGTCAAATTTTTGACTTTAAAAAATTTTTCCATTCATTTCAAAATTTTTGTTTTTTTTTTCTTCATCAGTAAAAATTTACAATATTATTATTCAGTTTATGTTAGGAATACAGCAAATAAAATAATTATTAATTTTTAATGCTTCAAATACATATATCGTCGTCGTATTATAAGCAATAAAATTGGAGTAATATTTTAAAAATGGAATAGTATTAATTGAAATTGTTTAGATAATCAATTATCAGTTAATTAGTTAATTGAACAGGAAATGAAAATAAAGCGCAAAATAAGAATAATCGTTCAAATTCTTTCTTTCTTTCTTTTTTCTCTTCGTCTTTTTTTTCTATCGTTCTAAAATAATACAAAATTTAATAGCAGAATGTTTTATATTCAAATTAATAGATGTTTCTTTTGAGTAAAAAAAAAAAACAGTTTGTAAATAAACAATTAGTAAAATTTCCTCTTTTTTTTTAATAGACAGAAAAAAAAAGTAATATTAATTCTCTATCAATGTCGTTGATTTTTCCCTTCCTTTTTTCAAAATATTCAATTAATTGCTAGTAGAAAAAAAAATAATTCCAATTCCATTCATTTAGTCAAAATAGTTTCATCGATTATTTAGCAACAATAGCAATAATAGTAATAATAATAATAATAGTAATAAATGATTAATTCAATTTAATTAATTAGGAAATAGTAATACAGTAATAATTTAATGAATTAAACAGTAATAAATAGTAATAGATGAGAAATATTTCATTCGTTTTTGAGAAATTATAAATGAATGAAAAAGAGAGAAGTTTTGGATGTATTGCAAGACTTTTTCTAGCAGGCTGTCATGACAACCATATCGTTTTATTCTCCTTTTCAATTTCTATCATTTTTAACTTTTTGTCTTCAAAATGCTATTTGCACGAATAATATGTTTAGCAATGATTGATATTAGACAAATAGATTTCTTCTTTTTCTATTTTTTCATTCATTAAAATGATTAAAAGACAAATCTTATTTGTTAGTCATATTTAACTCTTATTTATTTTCATTTATCTTATTATTATTTATATTTATTTATTATTCATTTATTTACTTGCTCATTATTATTATTTGTTATTACTCATTATTGTTAATAATCATAATTATTATTACTATCATTATTTATTTATGAACTAATTTATTTGTTAATTTATCATTATTATTTGTTACTGTTATTATTATTATTTATTTATTTATTCACCACTATTGTTTGTTATTATTCATTATTATTAATAATCATAATTATTATTATTGTTATTATTATTACTATTATTATTTATTTATGAACTAATTTATTTGTTAATTTATCATTATTATTTGTTACTGTTATTGCTATTATTTATTTATTCATTATTATTGTTTGTTATTATTACTATTATTATTGCTATTATTATTTATCCACTATTTTATTTGTTTGTTTATCCTTATTATTTGTTACTGTTATTATTACTATTTATTTATTTGTTTGCTCATTAATTATTATTGTTTATTATTATTATTAATTATTATTATTTAATATTATTACCAGTATTAATGTGAGTATTAGTACTAACATCAGTATTTGTAATTTTTTTTTGTAATATTTTTAGTATTAGTACTAAAAAATGCATAATTTTGTATGAAATATTTAGTGCAAAAGTTAAAATAAGTGGTAAAACGAGGAAATAAAATATATAATTTGTTCATTTTAATTACTTTCATATAAACTAATTAAGAGAAAAAATTATTAACTTTTTTCAAAGAAAGAAGAACAAATCTAATTTAAAGTTAAATCCCTAATTTATTAAATAATCACTTTCTCATATATTTATTGCTAATAATTATAACTTTATTAATTAATGAGCAAGAAAATTTAAACAAATGTAAAATTTCTTTCCCTTTTTCTTCATCAGAAGGATTTTTATTAAAATTTATAACAAAAAACCAATTTACTTAAAAAAAAAGAAAGAAACATAATCTTCATATTTTTCATTTTATCATTTAAAAAATGCATCATTTTTGTCGAAGTTTAAATTAAAACTTCAGGAATTTATGAAAAATGCTAAATTATCTTTATTAGTACTTAATATTTGTTCCTTTCCTCGTCCTTTTTTTCTTAATTTCTACGAATGCTTTTTAGCATAGAATTGTAATTAATGACAAAATAATAATTAA
Source organism: Wuchereria bancrofti (assembly GCA_005281725.1). Classification (NCBI taxonomy): domain Eukaryota; kingdom Metazoa; phylum Nematoda; class Chromadorea; order Rhabditida; family Onchocercidae; genus Wuchereria; species Wuchereria bancrofti. The sequence continues at coordinate 10,172,277 of SSBO01000009.1, forward strand.
AAATGAAAATGCTCATAATGATGATGATAATAACAGTAATAATAATAATAATAATAATGATAATAATATTTAATAAAAGTGATAGCAATGATAATAAATAATAATAATAGTAGTAACAATTTAATTACTAGCAACAAATCAACAAAATTAAAAATATTTTTGTGGAAGAAAATGAAAAAGCATAGAAGTACACAAAATAATTTCTTCGACAATAAATTCAATTAACTTATTTGAATTATTAATATTGATTTTGTGTCGAATATTTCACGCAAATATATTAGTAGCAAAGAAGGAAAATTTTTTTTTAGATAATTAAAAAATAAAAATAAAAAATTTAATCTAAATTTTGAAGTCAAAAAATTAAATACTTTTCAAAACTTTGCTCAAAATTCTTATCAATAAAAATTGTAATAATAAATCATTACTTTTCATTATTACTTTTTAATGACTATTTGCAAATGAAATTAACAATTATCTAAAACATTAATTGCTTAGTGTGATCATTGTTTATTATCTTAGCTTATCTTATGTATAAAAAGTTTTACTCTTATTTTTTTTTGATTTTCATCCATAAAAAATTTTCTTATTATTTACAAAAATTTTTTAAAATCAAATAAATAACACTTTTACATTAATCTATAAATTAATACTTCATATTTTTCTGAAATGTTATTCAAAATTTTTTGAAAATTATAAAAAAAATAAATTGTTTCTTATTTTTCCACAATTTAATCATATCTTTTTTTTTGAATATTTATTACATTGTCATATTCTTT
>SSBO01000009.1:10176608-10195554 GCA_005281725.1 Wuchereria bancrofti
AAAATAGCATTAATGTTAGCTATTAGCATATACTTATTCATTTATTTTTGCTTTTTCCTTAAATTGCTTTTTTGTTATTATGAAATTTTATTTATTAAAATAAACAAATAATAGTATTTCAAACAAATTCTGTCTTTTTTTTTTTGACAAAATTTTGTATGAAAGAAAATGGAAAATTTTTTACAATTCATTTGATTTAAATATTTATTAATGCAAAACTGAAACTGCAAAAATAGTTTGGTCAAAAAAAAAAAAAAAAATTAAATGCCATTAATGAAAGTTATATTAACAACAAATTCTTTCCTTTTTTTATTTAAAAATAAAAAAAATTGATTATTTATTGTTGCCTATCAAATTTTGCGCAATTTTTTCACTACACTTTCTCAGCTTTTACATTTATTAATTTAATATAACTTTTTATTCAATCTAATTTTACTTATTTAATTATTTCGATATTTTTTTTTTTGCAAATATTATCATTCCATATAGAATGTATTAAAATTTTCTATCTTTTATTTTCCTTTTTGATAGGAAAAAATGATGAAAAATTGCAAAACAATGATTTTAAATAATTTCTAAAAACAAAGCCTTTTTTAGTCAACATTAATTGAAATTTTTTTTTCATTTTTTTCTTTAAAATTTAATCGAAATTTTTTTTTTTTAATGAATAAGACTGAATGAATTGAAAAGGAAGAAATTATTTGCGCTTAAATTAAATTTTCTATCCCATAAAGTAAAAACTTTTTCTTTTTTTTCCGGAAAATGAATTTGCATTAGTTAAATTTATGAATTCATAAACAATATCCTTTACCATTACTTTTGCCTTTTGTAATTTAATGAAATATTTTCGGCTAATATAACTTGATAAACTGATCTAATGAGTTAATTAATAATTATTGAGAAAAAAAGAGGAACTGATAATTTTAAAATAAACAAATTGAGAAGAAAATTTGTAATTTTCAAATAAACATTTACATGTAATGAACAATTTTACTAATAAAATTGATAAATTCTGATAGAAAACAGTTACTCATACTAAAATTAACTTTTAAGCAAAAGGAAATCATTTGAATGGATGACATATTTCAAAATAAAATAAATGTGTGAATAAAATTCAATAAATCATTAAAAATTGAAATATCAAATGGAAATGAAATCAATAGTTTCAGTAAATTACGAATAATTTTAAATTGAAAAAAAAGGTCCTTCCTTTTTTTCTAATCAATTTACAATATCATTATTTCTTCAGAAATAAAAAAAAAGATATTCATCGTTTTCATAACTTAAATCAAATCATTCCTTTCATTCTCAAATCTATATATTCTTGCGGGTAATTTACCAAAAATTTGGGAAAGGCTTAAATCAAATCGTTCCTTTCATCCTCAAATCTATATATTCTTGCGGGTAATTTACCAAAAATTTGGGAAAGGCTTAAATCAAATCGTTCCTTTCATCCTCAAATCTATATATTCTTGCGGGTAATTTACCAAAAATTTGGGAAAGGCTTAAATCAAATCGTTCCTTTCATCCTCAAATCTATGTATTCCTGCCGCAATCAACAAAAATTTTGGATAGGAAAAAAATAAATAAATGAAAGCAAAAAAAAAAAAATGTTAAAACATAAAAATGACAAAATTTTTTTGACAAATGATTTGCTTTTTATAATTGTTGTAGTTATATTCATCTATGGATGAATGGATGATTACTCCTTCTTTTCCTATTTTCATTCTAATTATTTCCTTCTTCTTCCACCCACTCTTCCTCCTCTTCCTTCTCCTCTTCCCTCTCCTTCTCCTTTTCCTTCTCTTCTTCCTTCTCCTTTTCCTCCTCCCTCTCCTCTTCCTTCTCCTCTTCCTTCCCCTTTCCTTCTTCTCTTCCCTCTCCTCCTCTTCTCCTTTTCCTTCTCCTCTTCCTTCTCCTTTTCCTCTTCCTTCCCATCTTCCTTCTCCTTTTCCTTCTCTTCTTCCTTCTGCTTTTCCTCCTCCCTCTCCTCTTCCTTCTCCTCTTCCTTCCCCTTTCCTTCTTCTCTTCCCTCTCCTCCTCTTCTCCTTTTCCTTCTCCTCTTCCTTCTCCTTTTCCCCTTCCTTCCCATCTTCCTTCTCCTCTTCCTTCTCCTCTTCCTTCCCCTTTCCTTCTTCCCTTCCCTCTCCTCCTCTTCTCCTTTTCCTCTTCCTTCCCACCTTCCTTCTCCTTTTCCTTCTCTTCTTCCTCCTCTTTTTCCTCCTCCCTCTCCTCTTCCTTCTACCTTTTCCTCTTCCTTCTCCTCTTCATTTCCCTCCTAAATTCCTTTCCCTCAATAATAGCTCTTTTATCTATTTGAAAAAAGATGGAAGAAAAAGCAATTGGGTAAATATGAATCATAAACATATATTACATCAACATCGATATTACAACTTGTCATTATTATGCGAAGATTGCATTATTTATGAGAAGAAGAGTTAATAGCCTAGGCCAGTTAGCTAAATGAGCCTAGTTTAGCTTATGCTAAAATGTTATAGCATTGATAAAAATTTGTTTGACTTATCGTCTTTTGCTATGCATAGCATCTTTTAATGGAAAATGAAATTGCAATGAAATGTTATTTGCAATTTTCTTAGCAAAAATACTATTAAAGTGATATTATTTTTTTTTTTTTTTTGTCTCATTAATTCTTATTCTAGTGAATCGAATTTAAAATGAAACAGAAATGGAATAATAAAATAAAAAGAAAAAGAGAAACAAAATTAAATTTAAAAAAAAAAAATTAAATAAGTAAAGAAGGAAAGAGAGAGAGAGAAAAAAGTTACAATAATATTTATTTGTGTTTCATTAATTAATCTTTCAAATTATATTTATAAATATAGATAAATTATTATTTGCAAACATTAAATTTATGTTTTGCAATATAAAATTTATTGTTGGTAAAAAGCAATTTAATCAAGAAAAATCCAAGGGAAGAATTATTGTAATGCTCATAAGATTACTTCTGGTAAATAATAAATAATTATAACTTTTTATCAGCTAATCGATATTTTAAGTTGATTTTAACGCGTTACACTTTGATATTTGAATCAATTTTACAAAAAAAAATTTTGATATGATATTATTTACTTCCTTCGTCCATTTTATATTTCTCATTTCTTCTTGCAATCATTGCAATTTAAAAAAGTTTAATAGTTCAATGATATGTTTTTTGTCAATATTCAAAAATTTTAAGCCTTATTATTAATAGAAATTAGACAAAAAATAACTGCTTGGCACTACATTAAAAACTAATATTTATTTTACCCACTTACTAAAAAAAAATTTTTCTAATTTAAACTAATTAAACAAAAAGAAAAAATATAATCCATTTTATTTAAATCAAAATTAAATTAAGATATCATATCGGATTTAAATTTGTGTATTTCGTTTTTGTTAACCATACACGGCCTTTCTTGTTTTTTTTTAAAAAAAGAAAGGACAAAAGTGAGTGTTATTATTAAGCTGAAAAGATTTTCTGAAAAATTATTATTTGAATTCAATTAATATAATGAATTCAGCTAACAAAAATTAATATTGATTAGTTTAATTAATATTAGTAATATTAATATTAAAAATTTCACCTAATATTAATTGATATTATTTAACCAATATTAATATTAGAAAATAAGTAATATTAATTTCATTAATTACTACTACCACTTGTGAAATATAAAAATTGCTATTACTATCACAGAATTTCACCTAAACAAAAAAAAAAAAAAAAAAAAAGAAAAAAGAAGGGAAAGGAAAAAGAAAAAATCATTATTTATTGATATCATTTTTAATAAAATATTAAAATAATTTTTGAAGATTGAAAATGGAATGGAACTAATGTAGCAGAAAGAACTGATCAAAGGATTTAAGAGATGACAGATTGCTATAAGTAAAAAATGATAAATTTCACTATAATACAAGCTCTTCATCAATCATCGATCACTGCAAGCCATTAAAATGATCGATCGTTATATTAATAATAAATATTTCATATTTCAATTGCATCATGCAATGTTATAATAATGATTATTATAGTTATAAATGAGAGCAATAGCAAATAGTAATGATAACAATAACAACAATAATAATAATAATAGTAATAATAGTGATGATAATAATAATAATAATAATAGTAATAATAGTGATGATAATAATAATAATAAATAGTAATAATATATTGTAATGTATTATTTTTAGTATGCCATTATTATAAATATTGTTAGTATATTAATAATAATAATAATATCATTACTAATATACATAATTAATATATATTAGTAATAACAACATATTATAATATATTATCATTATACATATCATTAATGATAATAATTATTAGTGTGTTAATAATACATGCAGTAATAATATATTAATAATTATAGTAATACATATGCTAATAATAATGACGATAACATGTTAATAACAGTAATAATGATATATTATTTTTTTAATCAATATTATTATTGTTATTATTATTATTATTATATTTTTATAGGTTTTTAATTTCAATAAATTTGAAATGTCAAAATTTTTTTTTCAGAACTAAACGAATGAGAATTTATTTTTAACTATATTATATATAAAGTTTTCAGTTGATAAAATTGATGTCGATTAAATCATTGAAAAAAAAATAAGAAGAAAGGAGAAAAAAAATGATTGATTTGAAATGGATTTTATTGAAAAATTCATTTATAGGAATGAATTTTTCAAGTATTCGTGCTAACAAAAGTCATAGTGAAATGACTTATTTCAACGCAATTTTTCATTTATTTGCCTCTTTCTGTTGCAATTAAATTTCATTTAAATTTTTTCTTCTTTCTTCTTTCTATGTTTCTATTTATTCCAATTTTTTTTTCCTGTTTCTTTTTTTGCTTTCATTCTGCTACTCATTTGTTATAGATTTTTAGACATAATTAAATTTATCCTGAAATTGTTTCTCTTGTTTTTTCTTGTTTTTCTTTTTTTTTTTTACTTTTCGTTTATTTATATTTTAATTATCAATTTAATCAATATTATTCTAAGAAAGAGATGAAACTATTTTTTTCATACATTTCTTGGTTTTATTTATTCCGTTATTTCTAGCGTTTATGATTTGAACTTATTTTAAATTATCAATGCTACTTTAATTTAATATACAAAAAAAGTTACTCCAGTCTAATTTTATTTATTGAAAAGTTTTCGAAAGAGGAAAACAAAATATTATATATATATATATATGTTTTTTTTTTGTTTAATTATGATTGAATTTTGAAAAATGTTTAAATGTTATGATTGAATTTTAACGAAAAACATTTCTTATTGTTTAGGATTGTATAATTCTTAGAGTTAATCAATATGGATTAAACATTTTTCACCTTCACGATAACTTTTTTGAACTAGATTTAACTTGAATATTCATTAGTGCTAATTAATCAAATTAGGACTTACTTTAACAAAATTTACCCTTAAAAATTCGACGAAATATGCTGAAACATTTTTAATGCCTAATAAAATCGTTGAATAGACAAAGTAGTAAAATTATATAGCTACACTAATTACTAATTGATTTTATTTTTATAAAAAATATATCAAAAATCTATCATTTGATCTGTTTAAATTATTTTTTCTTTTAGGAATAGTGAAAATTGAAAGAATGAATTAAAATTTTGAATTTAAGTTTTCTATAAGTTGAAAATTGAACTTTAAATTTCGTTTATATGAAGTGAATAATTTTAATTTTGATTACAAATCTATTAGAATGCAACGATATTGAATGTTATTTTGTTAACAATGATTAATTTGTCACCATTCTTTCATCTATTTCTCGTCCAGTTTTTGTTCAGTCATTTGCACTAAATCATACATCATTTGCGCCAATTGTATAAAACAATTGGCGCAAATGATATATGCATAAGAATTATTTTGAACTTTATCAATATTTAATCAAATGAGCACTAATGCAACAATAACTGACCATTTTCTAATTTTTTATTTCAATTTTGTAACAAATATGTTTTAATAGATCTTTGTTGATTGAAATAGTAAAATATTAGTACATTTGCGCTAATGAGAAATAAATTTTGTTCATTTTTCAATATTTTGAAAAATTTGAAAATTCATAAACTTTTGACAGTATTTTTCTTTTCATTTTAGTAATTTTACAAATAAAAACTTCAAAAAAAAAATTTACCTTTTTTTGCTAGCCACCAATAATATTCAAAGTTTTATGACTTTTAGCGCATTTGAATAATTTCTAGGCATATTTCTCAAGTACAACATTTGGCCATTATTTAGAAAGTCCTAATTACAACATATCAGTAAACAGTGATTGTTGGTCCATTTTTTAGGTCGAGATTTCTCGAAGAATTTCTTGAAAGATCACTAGTGCATTTTTATGTTGAAATTTGACGGGAAAGTTCTTGGAGATTATTAGTGCATTTTTTCAGCCAAAATTTCTTGGAGAATTTCTCGAAGATTACTTGTGTATTTTTCATGTCGAGATTTCTTGAAAAAGTTCTCGATGATTACTAGTGCATTTTTCCGGTCAAGATTTCTTGGAAAATTTCTCGGAGATAACTAGTGTATTTTTCATGTCGAGATTTCTTGAAAAAGTTCTCGATGATTACTAGTGCATTTTTCCGGTCAAGATTTCTTGGAAAATTTCTCGGAGATAACTTGTGCCCTTTTTATGTCGAAATTTCTTGAAAAAGTTCTCGATGATTACTAGTGCATTTTTCCGGTCAAGATTTCTTGGAAAATTTCTCGGAGATTACTAACGTATTTTTATGTCGAGATTTCCCGGGAAAGTAATGGTTTAAGAGGACCTATGAGATAACATATAATCATCAAATCTTCTCGATCAACAATGATTTCTTCAATTTCTTTACATATTCCTCTCATATATAAATATAAGTCAGGCGAACATGGATAAAAAATTAATTTACTAATTGGAACTTTTTTTTTATTTTTTATTTTTGGATTATTAGTAAAATTTTAAGCAAAAAATATTTCGATTTCAAGAATTTCAAAGAAAGAAGAAAGCATTTGAATAATTGATGAACACAAAAGAAAAATGCCATAATGATTAAAAACAAGAAAATATCGCTATAATTTTCTGTTTTATACTGAGAATTTTAAAATTTCTCATCATGAATTTCTACTTCAATAAAATAATTATTTCCATAATTTCGGTATTTTTTCTCGTAAGACTTTTTTAATAATAAAACAAGAAAAACAAAAGTTACAATCTTTTAATTACTAAATTACTAATCAATAATAATTAAAAATTGCCATTTCTTCTTTTTTTCTCATCTATTACAAAATTTTAAAAGATAAAAAAAAAACTTTATACAGCAAAATGAAACTGTTACAGCATGACAATTTTATTGCAAATTTTAATATTTTCATTATAATTTGAAAAATGAGATGAATGAAAAACGAATTTTATTTTTAATTTGGAATGAAAAATGAAATTTTAATTTGTTATGTTATTAATAAAAATGATAAATGAAAAAGTTTGTCAATTTAATGAATTATTTGCTTATTGTTATCGTTATTTTTTCATAAATTTAACTAGCATTAATTGAATTTCACCAAATTTATGGTATTTCAAAAGAATTTTACTTGCTAGTACATTAAAACATTGATAAAATATCAATAAAATGCCAATGTATTTCAATCACAAAAAGAAAGTATAATTTGTTAATTGATTTATGTGAACAAATATAATGAATATATAAATGAATAAAAAGATATCTTACCTGAGATGGCTTAATAAATTAACTCTTACAAATTTGTATTGTGACAAACAAACTTTGAGCTTTTTACATAGCTCAATTAACAAATTATACTGTGACAATTATAGAAACTAAATTGCCTGTAAATTTTTCATATAGCTATGTTTTAATTCACAAAATCAAGATTTTTTTCGTTTTTTTTTTTTTTTTTTTTTTTTGAGTTCTTAAAAATCCCATCGGAATTGCCGACCATATTTGAAATTAGATAAAGAAAAACTTACATCGTCTGTACAATTAGGCTTGGATTCCAACAAAATTTTTAAATAAAATCTGAACTGTTTGTAATTCATCAGCAAAGAATGAGACAAAGATGAAAACCTTACTATAAATAAGTCTTTCCTTTTTAAAAAAAATGTTTAGTGAAATACTTCAGTAAAGGAATACGGAATGAGTTCTTTATTAATAATAAAAGTAATGTATAAATTTTCTTACAAACAAAACACTTCATTATTCAGTTATAAAAGATAAATCATCGCAAAAATTCTGAAAAAAAAGTCCGAACGGAATTCAAAGGTTCTTTTAAAAATTGAGAAAAATGACCAAAACCTATCAATTTACACGATCTTCTCCAGAAAATACGTGTAAGTAATACACATAAACTCAATTTTGAATTTCATGAATTTCATAAGAAACATAAATCGACCGATTAAGAAATCCCGGTTGAAACTGACTGATAGTTTAAAAAATAAAACTCAATAAATTATTTAGACATCAAGATATATTCCACCTCGGTCACTCTTTCCTTCAAACAAATTTTACACTTTTATATAATGACTAGGATATAAAAATATTCAGGAATGAAAAAAAAACCAACGAAAATTGTGACGCATATCACTCAAAAGGATAATGATAGTTACCGCTTTTGAATTTTTAATAAAATAACCGGTTGTAACTTTCAAATTTATTTTGAAGCTTTAAATATATTAAAGTTTTAAAAAAACTCTCAAAAATCTATATTTCTTCTCCTCCGAAACTCCAATATCTTTTCATCCGATTTAACAACAATCCCGTGATTCCATTTCTAGATCAACCGGTGAAGCAGTGAAAAAGTTTAAAGACCTCTTATCGTCTATTCAGAACTTCCAAAGTAAGACACAAACATATGTGACAAATTTGAAGGCAACTTGAATTCCAGACGAAAATTAGATTCAAATTAAAGCCTGGAATGAAAAAAGGTATCAACATAGAATAAAATGGGATACAATTACATTGAATGCCATCTTCTAAAAAAAACTTATGAAATTATACAACCACTTAGACTGCTTGGATCATGTTCCGTTTCATAGACTTTCTCTTCTTGTACAGGTGGCAATGATTTACAGCTTTTCTTCACTTTCGAAAAATCTGGCATTTTTGCTTTTGATATATCAAATGCTCCGTAAACAATTGGTGTCCACAACTATAAGAAAAAAAAAACCTTACAAAGAGGTGCAAACTTAAGAAATTAAAACTTAATGATAATGATCAATTACCGGACTAATGCTTGGAATTGTGAATGGTTCAGGTTGAACCAAACCAAAAGTTGGTTTTCTTTCGAGTTCTGGACATATATCCGGTACTTTCTGATGATATATAAAACCATTTTCACGTTCAGCTTTTTCCATTTGTCGCTCAAGTAGTGGTCGAATACGGCGGAAAAACAAATGAGAGTCAGGTTTTGCAGTAATTCCTAAAAAAAAAAAAAAAAAAGCATTGATTTCCAATAACCTCTTAAAAAAGAACTCCTAAGAAACTTTTCGACATTTTTTTTTCTTTTTGGAATATTTTACACTAATTACTTATTTAGTTTCAAATGCTGTCAAATTTCTGCTCTCTAATAATTAGTGAAGAAAATTTTCGCTACCTGGTCCATTAGCCCTACTATACTTTTCAGCAAAATCGATTGCAACATCAAAACATGAAACACCCTCTCTGCATGCTCGTACTGCATCGCCACATTTATTTTGTGATAAAAGATTTTCACCCAAAAAAGCATAAGCATATGCTGTATATATTTGCGATTTTAATTGAAGATAAAAGCGCCATTTTCTAAACAATGATTGATCCAATTTTCCAAGACTTTCATCTAAATACAGTGAAATTTCACGAATTCTTAAATTTAGTAAATGTAAAAAGACTGCTCATTGAGTCAAAGAATAATTCGTACTGGATGCTTACTAGCAAACAAAACATAGCACTTGTATTCATTTATAAACATGTAAAAAGTGACAACAAATGATAACTATCATTAAATGGATAAAATCTGAGAGCGAATAAAGTATGTTTATCAAACTTCACTTCTAGTAGTATAACAAATGGAACAATTAAATAAAATATCACCTCGAAAAATTAAACAGGAAAGTTTTCTTCTAACCTGCTTGAACAAATTTTTCTACTAATCTTTTACTAACCTGCTTGAATGAACAAATGGCTTGTCTCATAAGCCAATGCTGTAATTAAGCTAGGACTATGTTTTAATTCGATAGCACGTGCCATAGTAATTTCTTGCGCTTCAGCTGTGAACTGATTTATGTATGCGGTAAGTACTGCTTGATCAAAATCAGAACCCGGGAATGAAGTTAATCCGGTGACTCTATCTGAAATGGAATGACTAACTTACAAAGTTAGCCAAATGATTCAAAGTCGTCAAACTATTACAATTCTCCACTTATTTCCTGTTTAATACACTCTCAGAATCTTAAAAAAAAAAATTTCAAAAAAGATACCAGCATTTTCGCGTACATAAATCAATATTCCAGTAGCGCGTCGTAAACAAGTATGTGCTTTTTTAGCATCACCTTCAAATACTTCATCTTTTGCCGCAATCCATGCTGCATGTTTCGATAACCATAATGCCATATTTACACAGATATTTAGCACTTCATACCAACTGTCACTAACTTCACTGAAATTATTACATGATTATCTATTATTATCTATTTGTAAGAAATTTCGCATTAAAATAAATAAAGGAAATTTTAGTTTAATAAGTAGTGATTAAGAATTACATACTCACGTTACTACCATGCCAAGCATCGAATTACTCCATCGAAATCGAAGAAGTGTGGCAAGTTTGCTAGTTTTCATATCGTTACCTTTATCATGATCAATTGCAAATACAAAACCACCAAATAGTGATAGATACTGCTTGAAGTCATCTTCTAATACATTCACATCATTACTGGCACTCTTGAAATGCTCCAAAAGATGACTACGCCTTAATCGGAGCTCACTGCAATGAACACAGTAAGTAAATCTAAATAAGATATACGAAAATCTCAGTTTTTACAATTTTCGCTATAAAAATGAACTTCAGTAATATTTGTGATAGTAATTAGAAAATTAACATTGTAAAATTTCTTAGCTATAAATACGGAAATGCATTACAATCATAGTACCGTAAATACCTGATTGTATTTAAATATCAAATATCGAGTCCTTGTATAGCCTTACAAATTAAATTGATAGAACTGAATGCCTGCATATTAATAAATATCATACTAAATCATCACAAAAATGAGGAATTAGAAATCAAAAATAACTTAAAGTTGAAAATATACTTGCAAATTTTCGATGTTTGTGAAGTGGTAAGGATTGCTTTGAGCTGAAAATCTACATGTTCTGTTGCTTTGATCGGATTTCGATGAAACCAATGTGCCATTTCAAATCCTTTTCGTTAACAAACCATTCTTCTCTTTTTTTTTTCTTCGTAGTTAAACAAACTATAAAATAAAATATTAAACGTATCAGCCTATTAAAAATAAAAAAAGGAAAAAGAAACATCTGTAACAATAAACTGTTTCTTAACCAATTTGCAGTTCAAATTTCAAATAATACAATTAACATAACTATTGTGCAATAATCGAAAAGATTATTACGAAAATTGATCAAATAAACATTAGAGGAATTATTTTTCTCTAAATCAACTTTATTCTTTATTTCCTCATATTTTAAATTTCTAGAAACTAATTAAAAACTTTTAAAGGAAAAAAAATAATTGAATATTAGCAGAATATTCACAAATATTTGAATCTAATAAAATAAAAAAACATAAAAATACAAGACAATGTCAATTGTTATCATATAGAAATAAAAAAACATAAAAATACAAGACAATGTCAATTGTTATCATATAGAAAAAGTTTTAGAAAAAGTTTTTTCTTTTCTTCTTCAAAATAAAATAAAAAAAGGTAAGACGAAACAAAGAATGAAATTTAAATGAAAGTAACATAAAAACAAACTTAAAAACATTTCAGTTAATAAAATCAGCACTTACATCACTAACCTTATCAATCTCTGTCGTCTCTTCTACCACAACACACTTTTTATTCCTGTAAATGCAAAATACTCCACAATGTCGTTATCTATAATTCTTTTCAGCTTCTACATACAATACAATATTTCAAAAAAATCAAGCGACCTCCACACTCCCCCTCAAACTACACTATCTTTTACATTCGTCTAGCATCATTGTATTTCTCAATGTAATATTATCTTACGTGTAATCTACTAGAAGCGTGTTTTCTTTTTGGAAATTGTGCTACGTATAGTAGCTTTCTAATATTTGTAGTATTGTAAGGTAAGCGCTGCATGGCATTCCGAATTGGTTGGATATTTCGATCCGGAAATCCGGTAGGGTAAAGAATTGAATCCTTGGCTTATTGATTATGATTACAATGTGATTGTGTATATGTAATCCTTGGCCTATTATGATTATAATATTATTAAATGATGACTAATTGCGGCTAATTAATAAACTTTTGTTAATAAATTGAAAATTAAAATTGAAAAACTAATAAATTGAAAACTTTCAAAAAAAAAAGGAGAAAGTATTTTCAACTAATTTTATTCATATGTAATCTAAAAAGAAATCTTTAATACTTTTTATTGCTTCATTTATTAATTTTTGGATTTTACAATACATTAATTTATTCATATCGATTAAAATTTGCAATATGGGAAACAAGAAAATTTTTCGAATATAAATTTTCATTTACAATTTGTATTGGATTATTTTGAATTTTATTCTTGTTTAGTGAGTGGTTGTACCATAAATATCGGCTTGAAAAAAGTGCATTTCTAAAATATTTTTAAATTGTATCACTATGAATCATTCATTTAAAAAAAAAAAATGACTATTACGGAGTTTGAAATTCATTTTTGGCTTCAAAATTATTAAAATTAATTAAAAAAAAAATTTCAAATTAATTAACTCAAAATTTTTAGTCTAAATTGAGCTACAATATTTTATTCATCTCTTTGCTATTCTTTTTATAAAATTAAATTCACTGAATGAAATGATTTAATTGAGCTTACCTTAATTAAACTTAAAGCTAGACTGAGTTTAAATTTAAGGTCAACTTAATTTAGATTATCTTGATTAATTTATTTGAAACTAATTGAAGCTGATTGAAGTTACCAGTTATTTTAATCTAATGATTTTCGAATTCGCAAGTATTTTTTGTTGCCTAAAAAGTTTTTGCCCAAATCCATTTATTCAATTAATTTAGTGATTATTCGATTTTTATGTGAGGGAACTTTTTTTGATCAAAATTGGGTAATCTGAATGGTTTCCCTTTGGATAATATATATTTGCAAATTAGAAAATTGAACAAATCATAATTATAAATGTTCACCCACAAATATAGAATAGCAATATTAATCTTTATAATAGTTAAATTAAATTAGAATAGTAATATTGTTGTTTATAATAGCTAGATTAGATTAGAATATTAATAATAATAGTAATAAATCTTTGTAATAGTTAAATTAGATTGGTATAATAATATTAATCTTTATAATGATTATATCCAATATTGCAAAAAAATTTTTCTCATTTTTAGATAATCAAAATTATACATATTTTGGATAATAGAAGTAGAAAGAAGGGAGAGAGGAAAAAAAAACGAGAGAAAGAGAAAGAAAAAAGAAGAAACTCACTGGAAATTTGTAAAAAAAAAAAAAAAAATTTAGAAATGATAAATGCAACATTTACCACAGTGTCATTCCTACTCGAATTTCCCATTTTATTAATTATCATTACGTATATTACATTGCAAATTTTGCCGGTGATAACATATACTTTGCCAATGTGTTGCTGTTGCCGCAAAGTAAGTTAATAATTATTTTTTTTTTCTTTAAATAAGTAATTTTAGTTTTACTTTTAATTTAATTTAAAACTCTTATTCATTTACACTGCAATTTGTCTAAATTGATAAATTTTAAGTTAATAATATTATCTTTTTTTTTTGTCAACATTTTTTTCTTTTTTAAAAAATAATTACAATGTTGCAAATTTCTAAGGATAACATTTATAAATTTATTCAAATTATACATGATTAAATAAATAATGTTTGAGCAGAAAATTTTTTTACCAATGATTAATATTGATTAATCAAAACATTGTAGTAATGAGAGGTAAATGAGTAATTTATGCGCTAATGTTAGCAAAAAAATCAATGAACTATTAAATTTTTACAGATTTTTTTTCTTTGTCAATATTTTTTTCTTTTTTAAAAAATAATCACAAATTTCTAAGGATAAAAAAGACCAGTAATAATCTGTGACATCAATATAATCCCTAATATACTACCAAAATTATCAAGTAATACTTTTCTTTTTCTTATTCGTTTATTTCTTTTTCTTATTCGTTATAAATTTATTCAAATTATACATGATTAAATAAATAATGTTTGAGCAGAAAAAGAAGAAAAAGAAGAAAAAGAAATCAGTTGTAAGAGATAATGAAGAGAATTTGAATGAAGCAATGCTAATAAGTTAGTAAATTATCGAAATTGTTAAATTTAAAAAAAAAAAAAAAAGGAAAAAGAAATAAATTTGTTTTTATAAAAAAAATTTTATAGCAAAAACGAGGCCTAAAATTCAAAAGGCTGCTGCTGTGCCTGCTGTGCCTGTTGAAGCGCCAAAGAGGCCAAATCAAGGTGGATTAGCCGGTACACATGATCCAAATTATCAAGTAATACTTTTCTTTTTCTTATTCGTTTATCTTAATCATTTGCTTAATGATTATCAAATTAATTAATCTGATGGCAAATAAATATTGATTAAGCTAGTATTATTTAAAGAATTTTTTCTTTAAATTGAATTTAAAACAAATTGAATAAAAACTAAATTATTAGCTTCATTTAAATTTGAAAGAGAGGGAAAAAAATTTTTAAATTGAATGAAAAGAAATCTGATACAAATCAAAAATAAGTTTTCGTTTTTTAATTTTAAGAAAAACTTATTTCCATTAATTGTATTTTCATTCGTATTATGAATTCATTGCTTTAATAATTTGTCACAATCAGCAATGAATCATACAGTTTTCAATATTATAGGAGACAAAATTTTTATTAAAATATTTTATTGTGATTTTGACATTCTCATTTCATCCTTTTTTATCAATAATATTTTAATTTATGAAGTTTTTAAAAAAAAAAAAATTACTCAGACCTTAGCTGGTATTGGTGCTGATATATTTGGAGGTGATAAGCAAATAGCTGGTGGTTTCAGCCCATCCCCAGTAGTACTACCAAAGGTACCAACACAGGGTGGAATGGTTGGTACACATGATCCAAATTATCAGGTAATTTAAAAGAAAAATTCTGCAGATAAAATAAATTATTGTTGTTTAACAATTTCAGCAAGAAGAAAATTTTACCATTTTCCTCGATTTTTTTTTCCATGCTTAAAACTTTTGGGTGCAAATTCATCATTTTAAATTATTTATACAATACTGAATTTAACGATTAAATAAAAATAAAGTTGCAAAATTTTTTGAATTGATGAATATATTGTTAGATTTTGCGTTAAAAATATTTCAGTACGAATATTCCAATACGAATTTTGATTTTATTAAATTTTATAAAAATAGACTTTGGCCGCTGTAGGCGCAGATATATTTGGTGAAGATAAAGCAGGTGGTGGTGGTTTAAATCTGGGTAAACCAGCAAATCAAGGTGCTGTAGCTGGTACATTTGATCCAAATTATCAGGTAATTCATATTAATTCTAAGAGTGATAAACACAACAATTTTGAATTCTGACAACTTCTATTTCTTTGAAGGAAATTTTTAAATTTTAGCAAATTTCAAATGCGCTCTTCATTATACTAAGAAAAATTTGTTTTAGACATTAGCTGCTGTTGGCGGTGATATTTTTGGCGCAGATAAAAAAGGTGAATCTCCCGCACCTGTTCGTGCACCTAGTACACCAGCAGGAAAGGTATGCAACGAAAAAAAAATGTTTTTGTTGAATTTATCAAGTTTAATAATTGGACTAACTGACTAATTATTCCTCATTTTCCGTGCCAAAGATTATTTTACTAATGAATTAATTAATTAATGAAAGAAGAATAGTGGTAATATTAAGGCTTTTTTTTCCTAATTTTGACATTAATTTGACTGTAATGAGATAAAGTAGAAAGAAAAGACAATCTGAAACAGAAAAACAAACTTTCAATTACGAATTTTTTTTTTAATTTTTAAAGATAATTAAATTAAAGAAAATTTGCCTATTCATTTTTAAATAGTAATTTTATTATTTTTAATAATTTGGAATGATTTGATAGTTGGAATGATTTCATAGTTAGAAATTACATATAGGCTGGAACACTTGATCTAAATTACCAAACATTAGCTGCTGTTAATCAAGATATTTTTGATAAAAATGATAAAAAAATTGGTGGAAAAGAAAATATTAAAGCATCTAATCAGAAAGATAAAAAATTATTATTAATATTATTATTTGTTATTATTATTATTATCATTATTATTATTATTATTATTATTATCATTGTCATTATTGCTATTATCACATTATTAGTTATTATCATTATTTATTTATTTATTATTATAACTAATTATTATGAAGTCAGACCGTTGTTTAACTTAACTTTTATATTTAACTTTTATATTCGATAAGAAATGATAAAAAAAAAGAATGTGATATAAAGACAGGAGCAGCCGGTATTTAAAATCCGTTTTGTTATTCGGTAATATTATCAGATCGGATACGAATTAAAGCAATTTGCTATTGTATTTTATCCGTCTGATAATACCGCATTATAAATGACATCAATTTTTTACAGTTTTACAATTCTTAAAATTTACTATCTGTCGAATGTACTGTAGAATCAAATAAGATAATTTAAAATTTATTACTGAAAATAATTATATTTACATATCAGAAACAAAAGAATTATACTGATTAGTTTTTCAAGAAAATAAAATGTATAAATCAATTTATCATTATAGGCTGGAACATTTGATCCAAATTATCAAACATTAGCTGCAGTTAATCAAGACATCTTTGGTGCTGATAAGAAAATGTGGTGATAAATAATTGCAATTAATATTGATAAATTAGATAATATGAATTTTAAATATTCCTAATCATTAGAACGTTTTCTTTTTTTCTTTTTTTTTGAACGAAACGTTAATTTCAATTTGTTTCAAAATAAAGCATGATGAGAAGTGAAAAGTTTAATAGTAATGAATTTAAAATGATAAATTGTGCATTGTTGGTGGATGATAAGATCATATAATTCTCAATGTTTAAAAGTGTGGAATTGATTAATTAAATTAATATATTTTGATGTTATCTTTGTGCAGTTTAAATCAATTCATATTGTTGTGGAAGCAAAATCTATCTTGGAAAATTTGATAATTTAATTTATTATTTCGGGAGAGGTCGTTGATTACAGGGAGACTCGTTGAATGTAGGTGTAAGTGTGTGGGGTGACAGAGGAAGAGAATAATCCTTTATTAAGAAGCAACCGTACAATCTTGATAGATCCAACAAAAACTGATGCATTATACATGTTAAGATGTGGGAGTGGTTTATAATCAGACATTTTTACAAAGAAGAAATCGTTTAGACATGATAATGAGTTACTTGAACAATAGGTTACAATGCAAGGGATTGCATGGATATCACAAAGAAATTACAATGGGTGGCAACTATAATTGGTTACACATAGATGGAAGCTCATAGCATAGGATTGTTATAAGATCAAAGGTCAGCTAAACGAGTGCGATGCATTGCAAAGGAAATTATAATGGATTGCTATATTAAGCAGTATTAACAACATTTATTCAGCTTCACGATATTGAAATTCGCGACACATATGCATTATTTTTACATCATTTAAAATTATTTAATACTAATAGTAACGTTTAAATATTTTTATAAGATTTGAGTATAAATATGAATTTGAGCAAAATGTTGTGAAATGTTTGATATTTAATTTAATTATAAGTTATTTTTTAAAAATTAGCAAATATTTTTGCCGTCTGATTAGTTTAATTTATTTTATTTGGAATGAGTATGCGAAACTTTTGAAACGATTTTAAAAACAAATATGTAAATTTTTCCTCAATGAAACTGAAGTCATTTAAGTGATGCATAAAATATATGGAGAAATCCATCATTTGACAATTTTCGGGTAAAAATAATAATTTGTAAAGTTGGTTGTTCAATAAATCATCAAATTTTGCTACCTGAGGATTTATTCTTTGAATTAATTTGATTTCAAAAACATTCCACTTGTATAAAGATTTAATTTAATAGTTCAATGTGAGAAAGGACGGTTCACCTGGTGTATTTTCTATTGAAAGCAAAACGAAAGGAATTAATATTTATGATTTTTTCATTGTTTTTTTTTTTTCACGGTTATTTTAATAAAATTCTTCGTTTCATTGTTTCTTTTTCTTTTAAGAATTTTTCTGAGAGTAAGTTAAGTTCCAATGAGCGCAGTTTCTAAGAGAATTAATGCTGCTTAAATTGACAATATTTTGTCTTGATTTCAATTGAATTTTTAATATTTCAGTTTTAATTCAATTTATTTCGTTTTATTTCTATAATATTTCATCTTCTTTTAGTCTCTTTAAAGATCGTTTCAGCTTGGAATATTTGTATAAATCTTTTTTGGTAGAATAGTTTAATCTGTTCAATTTTTAGCATAATTTCAAGCATATATGATTGTAAGTCACTTAAGGTTCAGTAAAAACTTTCGCTGTGATAGTCTTTTTGAAATGAATTATTTTCGCTTTTTCATGCAATTTAAGATTTCATCGAATAATGGAAATTTGAAATGAAAGTTGGATCAAAATATATAATATTTTGATATGCTCTCAATAACTGAATTTCTTTGGGTTACTCTGACTTTTTGAAGCTAAGTGAATTACCGGTCGT
>SSBO01000009.1:10197198-10281372 GCA_005281725.1 Wuchereria bancrofti
GACCACTTCCTCAGCTTAAAAATACTGTTAAAAATCTTTTTGAAAAACTTTGTAACTATCAGTTATTTCTCATAACCCTGCTGGGAAGCATCCATCACTCCACAAACAACCTTAATTCCATGTGAAGTGAAACGTTAGATGGATGAAGATTGAACTCAAATACTGAACAAATGATCAGAGTGAAGAGAATAACTATATCGATGCTTTCTTATATACCATTTCAACAAGTTACAAAAATTGTTAAGGTGAAACTTTTGAAATATATGCAAATTTAGGATGTACTAATTTTCATATTCTACATTGTCTTCTAATTTCATTCACACCTTAACAAATTGTCGAATTTTTTTTTTCATTTATCAAGATGAAATGGTCGCATTTCCTTGCTTTTTTGTACATATATATAAGAATCAGAAAAAAATACACATTTACTTCATATTTATTATTTAAATTTATTGTTTACAAAAGTTTACGAATATCTCTACCAAAAGATTCAATTAATTTGTTGCAGTGATGCAGTTAATTCAGTTAATTTACTAATTTCTTTTTTATTGTTAAAAAGGAGAATTGGTGATGAATGCAGTAATGTTAGCAAATTATATGCATGCACAGTGCAAGCAATAATTGAAATAATTTGATTGCACAATTTTATCCCAAATTTCAAATTCAATTTAAAGCGATATTTCAAAATTTAGCTGAAGCAAATTGAAATTAAAATTTTACTAACCATCTTCAAAGCGAATTACAAAACATAGCATCGTAACCACTTTCTTCATTGGATAATGTTTTTTACAAAGTTTTATATGCATTAAATGTAGAATATGAAAATTAGTACATCCTAAATTTGCATATATTTCAAAAGTTTCACCTTAACAATTTTTGTAACTTGTTGAAATGGTATATAAGAAAGCATCGATATAGTTATTCTCTTCACTCTGATCATTTGTTCAGTATTTGAGTTCAATCTTCATCCATCTAACGTTTCACTTCACATGGAATTAAGGTTGTTTGTGGAGTGATGGATGCTTCCCAGCAGGGTTATGAGAAATAACTGATAGTTACAAAGTTTTTCAAAAAGATTTTTAACAGTATTTTTAAGCTGAGGAAGTGGTCAGTTTCTGAAATCAAATTACATAAGTTATGAAGGAGAGGTAAAATGACAGTGATTTAGGATGGCATCTGGAAACAATGCAGGTGACAATAACAAGGACAGTGATTTCACCAGTAGCGATCAAGGTGATAAGAATACCACACAGAGTTTGCTAAAGGAAAATCCTAAAGAAGGTTAATGTTTTTTTTTGTTGATTTTGCTTTTTTTGTTTTGTTTATAACTGTCCTCAAATATTGGCTCACCTGCTGAAAAAATTTAGACACAGTGTCTGTTGAAGTTTTGGAGGAAAACAAGAATCTTACGATGGAAGTGCTCAACTTGAAGGCGCAACTGGTTTCGCTAAAAAAAATAATACCTACAATGGTGGACAATGAAGGCAATGATTTCACGTACAGAGTAAATTACGCTGATTTCCTATCATTTCTGAGTTATTTGCTGTTTGAAAAAGACAGAAAAAGATGGCTAAATGAAATAGCTTTGAAAGCTTTTGTCTCTTTTTTCGAATGTATTTGACATTGAAACATTGTGGAATGCAGAAAAATTTCGTTGACAAAATTTTCTTTGATATCTTTGATCAATATTCTCTTTTGTGGTACATTGCAATGCAAATGGAACTGAATCAGATCAAAGGTCAAAAAACGGAATTGGAACTGTTATGGCAATGCCAACAGGAGAAGCATAATGAAGAGAAATCGAAATTGGAATGTGAGAAGGAAGAATGGCAGAAGAAAGCTGCGAAAAATGATGAACTTACATCCGAAGTACGACAGTTGCGCCAGCAGTTAGTTGAAAAGGACAATGAAAATAAGAAGAAATTTGAATTGATGTTGGCTAGGCAGCGCAACGAAGCAATGAAAGCTGAATTAGCCAAGTTTCAACACATTAAGGAAATAGCTGAACTGAAAGCAGAACATAATCGAGAGGTTTCTCTATTAATTTTAAATTGCAGAAATTCTCTCTCTCTCTTTCTCTCTAATTTATTGTTTTCGAAACAAATTAAATCGGCTATTGTAATTAGTAGGATTATTCCTGTGTACTACCTTTGCAGTGTTAATTAATTAGTGTTACGCAAAATTGGGAAATGCGTTCTTTGATTTCTCGAATTGAAAAAGTACTGCTCAATACGGTTTTTTAGATTTTTGAAGAGAAACTGGCGAAAGCTCGTCAAATCAATGAAGTATTAATGAATGAGCGCGATCGGACCTGTCGTACAGTGATAAAACTATTGAAATGGACGATCAGTAAAATTCTTCCGGAGTAAAGTTCTTCCGTTGTTAGTCAGTTGACGGAAATTTCCTTTGTTAATCGAATTTTCAAATATTACTTTTTTATAAATATCGATCGATCGTAGGAAATTGAATCTAATACACTGCTGAAATCAATTAAAATGGGACCGAAAGTGGAAGCAGTAAAGTTCATTTTAGATTTTTTATTAATTTTCATTGTATCGATTTAGTGATTGATGATTTGACGGTCGGTTCGAACTATCGTCAAACTGTCCAAAGAAATGGTTCCAATCACTGATCAGAATTTTTATCACCTTTCTTATCACTATTTTATGTAGCATTTTAAACCAATAAAACTGAAACGGTTTTGAAAAATAATCTTCCGAGGAAATTACCCAGAAATTTGTGGGCATCACCGGAACGACCGGTAATTCACTTAGCTTCAAAAAGTCAGAGTAACCCAAAGAAATTCAGTTATTGAGAGCATATCAAAATATTATATATTTTGATCCAACTTTCATTTCAAATTTCCATTATTCGATGAAATCTTAAATTGCATGAAAAAGCGAAAATAATTCATTTCAAAAAGACTATCACAGCGAAAGTTTTTACTGAACCTTAAGTGACTTACAATCATATATGCTTGAAATTATGCTAAAAATTGAACAGATTAAACTATTCTACCAAAAAAGATTTATACAAATATTCCAAGCTGAAACGATCTTTAAAGAGACTAAAAGAAGATGAAATATTATAGAAATAAAACGAAATAAATTGAATTAAAACTGAAATATTAAAAATTCAATTGAAATCAAGACAAAATATTGTCAATTTAAGCAGCATTAATTCTCTTAGAAACTGCGCTCATTGGAACTTAACTTACTCTCAGAAAAATTCTTAAAAGAAAAAGAAACAATGAAACGAAGAATTTTATTAAAATAACCGTGAAAAAAAAAAAACAATGAAAAAATCATAAATATTAATTCCTTTCGTTTTGCTTTCAATAGAAAATACACCAGGTGAACCGTCCTTTCTCACATTGAACTATTAAATTAAATCTTTATACAAGTGGAATGTTTTTGAAATCAAATTAATTCAAAGAATAAATCCTCAGGTAGCAAAATTTGATGATTTATTGAACAACCAACTTTACAAATTATTATTTTTACCCGAAAATTGTCAAATGATGGATTTCTTTTATCATGCTTTATCATGGCCACAGTTATCATATGTTGCCGAAGATGATAAGGTAAAAGAAGTGGAAAATATCAAATTTATAACTTCTTTTGATCTCATCTTTAAAAATTTGCCAAAATTTCGAACCGTAGGCTACTTTGCGAAATGTTTAGGTAAAGATAGATTTGGCCACTTAATTGTTTGATATGTTATCATATCAAGAATTTAGTGTCATCTTGTGTAAATGATTTCTTCCATATTTCATCTTGATTTCATGCGCTGTTTGTTAATAAACATATAAGATGATAGCGATAAGATAAGAAATCTAAATTTCGAAATTTCACGAAATAGTTTATAAGTGACTGTTACTGCTGAAAAATTAAAAGAAACATCATTTGTATGAGTTAAAAAGGCAATGGATAAGATGTCAAACAAAATTTTTAAGATTGAAATTTTAAGATTTTTTGAAAATTTTATCATTCTCGTCGAAGTTTTCAATCGTTTATTTACATCTTAGAGTCGAATTAGGTTGCAAAAAAAGCCTAATAACAAACAGTTAGCATTTCAACTAATAATTTATTCTAAAATTAATTAAACAATCGACTTTAGGATAGCGCTACTAACTGTGGTAATATATTTTTTTTGAAAAATTTTTTCCTATAATAATATTCTTTCAAAAAGTTTTTTAATAAATCATAGTTTTGTTATTTTCTTCATCAATTTGATAACTTTTAACGGTGATACTAGTATTTTTGGTGGAAAATTATCATTTATCATTTATCGATGGAAAATTTTTCTTAATATAATCGATGACTCGTCCAATCAGTTTGATAATTGTAATAAGTTGGACAAAAACTTTGATAAAAAACCAACAAATGTAAACTTTAACTTATTTTAGAGAGAACTAATAAGTAAAATATATGATATGTAAAATGAATTTGCAATGGACTTTCATGAAGCGAATCAAACTACTTCACTACAACCACGTACTTATACGGGCGTACGTGATCTCTACGCATAAGAATTTGGCTGAAATTGTGATGAAATGAAAGTAGAAGCCGTGAAAGAGAAAAAGTTTAACTGTGAGAAATGTGAAAAAAGCTTTTTTCTTTTCAAAGTGTGGAAAATTACGCAAATTTTGTTGTAAGATTTGATTAAATTTCAGTATGAAAGATGAATGAATAGTGATTATTTGAGAATTATTAGCATAATTAAATGAAAAGCTTAATTTATGTGAAAAAAAATGTAAAAAATTATCATTGCAATGATAATGATAATTACATCTTATCTTTTTACATCTCAGTAGGATGCATAATTTAAAAATAAATGTATTATTATCACTTAAATAAGTTTAAGTTCCTCTTAAATAAGATTATTGTGGAGATTTTATAAAAATAAAAATCAAAATTTCATGATATTTCCTAAAACGAATTTTAATTTTGTTTATTTGTAAATAAACAAAATGAGAATATAGCTGCATTTTTTATAATTAACTTAATCACATTAATATGATATATATACATAAATGATTACTAGTTTCAGATAATAGAAATTAGAACTAAATAAATTGAGAAAAACATAGTTCAAAAAAGGAAAATTAAAACTGAAAAAGAATGCTATCATAAAAATGATTAAATTACTTTGGAATAAATGAGCGCAAAAAGAATTCCTTTAAAAAATTAAATTTAAAACACAAAAAAAAATGAAATCTCAGTAAAATAAAAAAAAGTGAAATCATATGCAAGAAACTAGAAAAGATATAAACAAACAAACAAAAACATAAACAAATCTCAAAAACTTTCACTAGAAATGGAAGCATTCAAACTAAAACTATAAATTTATTTATCATATGAAAAAGAAATTTGAAAAAAAAAAGGAAAAAAATATAACAAACAAATAGTATTCATTTCATTGTAAGCTGAAAATTAAATAAACTGAAAGATAGAAAACGATAAAAAATTTGCATATCAGTGACAACAGATAATACAAATATATTAAATGTTTTTGTTAAGTAAAAAAATTGAAAGTAATCCAAATATTCTGAACAATTAATTTTAAAAATTTGGACTATTTTAGCCAAACATAAAGATTGAGAAATTTGCAAAAATTTTTTGAGAATTACAAAAAGTTTTTAAAAACGTTGAAAAAAAAAATATTTTTCGATCAAATTTACTCCTTTCTTGATTATGCTTCATCTCTTCTCTCTCTTTCTCTTTCTCTCCCTCTTTCTTTTTATCTCTCTTCAAATGAAAGCTTCGTTAATCTTAACTTTTCGTTAAAATATTTTAATTTTGGTTAAAGACAAACCTATATAAGCAATACATTAAAAAATATCATTTTTCTTATGCTTAAAAAATAAATTTAAGTATAAACAAGTATAAATGTGATATGTTGTTGTGAACAGATTGATAAATTACATATCATTTTGATAATATTCTAAATAATATTTTATATATATGTATATATAAACTAAATAATATTAAAAAAAGTAAATAGTATATTTATTCAAATGGCATTCCATGATGTTATCAGTTATCTTTTGATAAAAGTAAACAGTGTTAAACTAGCAAAACCTTTAAAATTGCTTTTTTTTCCTTTAAAAAGCATATTAAAATAAGTTCAAAAGATGTTATTGAGAAAAAAAAAGATAATTAGAGATATTTAGTGAGAATGCTAAAAAAAAAAAAAAAAAACTTTTTTCATCTCACAAAATTGTAAAACTTTTCAAACTGCTTTTGATGGATATTTTATAGATGTATAAACTAAAATTTGAAAAATCGTTAATGTATAAACTAAAATTGAAAAAAAAAAGAATTGTTAACTTGATTAAATGTTCAAGTTCATTGCTCTAAAACTATACTAAAATGAAATCAATAAAACCAATAAAATAATTTAAAAATATTGGTTTGCAATGAATGATTGATTCATTTTATAAATTGCTATTTTAACTGTGAATGATTTATTACTGTTGCAATTATTATAATCTGTCTTTCTATCCAATTTTTTACAAAAAAGAAAAATTCAATTTTGTAAAATAAAGAACCTTTTTTTTGTTTTACTTCTTCTCAAGAACTTTTTAAACTTTCCCCTTGTTTGTATTTTTTTTTTTTTGTTTATAGCATATGAGAGCAAATGTAAGTTTCCTTTTTTTTTTTAAATTTTTTAAATAATCACACCATATTATCAGAACCATACAGATTTTTTATGGGATGATATTACACACAGTTGTCTTGAACGTTAAACACAACAAATTAATTATTTGATGACAATTAGAGGTAAGATAGAAAAAGTTATGTAGTTAAAAATCAAGTTAAAATTTCATTTTCGTTTCACTTCATCCTTTATCAAACGTTTGGGTTACAGCCATTTCAATTCCAGATTTTTTTCTTATATTTTTACTGCAGTCAGTTAGTTAAAAATATCGTATTCCTTTATTTCTATTTTTCATACTTCTATTTAGCCTTATTTCGAGTTAATTACTTTATCTAAGTAATAAAATTACTATAAGAAAAAATATTGATTTAAAAGTAATGAATAAGTTTTTTTGGGTCATTGTCCAGTTATAAATATGAATATATGAAGTATACCTTCGTCAGCACACTCTATTTTTCTATCAAATTAAATTTTGTTCCCATTAGCAGAAAAGTTATCAAGCGAATGAATGAAGTGATAAATGTAAAATTAGTGCATGACATCGTTACTTCTTGGAAATTATTTCATTTACTATTTTGCCATTCACTTTTTTTTTGCTCAATTCTTATCTTTAGCATTGATGAATCATTCACGTTATTTTCATGATAACAATTAACCCAGAATGTCATCAAATATTGAATAATAAAAAGTGAGAAATTCAAGAGTGACAAGGAAGTAAGCTTTTCCTACATTATTTGTGATTGCATAGAAAAAAAAAGAAACAAATCAGAAATCATTCTTTCTTCTTTACAAATACTAGTTTTAATTTTGCTAAACTTATTAAACTTAAAATTTTTCTGAAAAATTTTCCACCAACAAACAATACTTTTAGTCACTTACAAATTACAAAAATCTCAAGGCATCTAAAATTGAACAGCAACAATACACTTCTAATACTGTAGCTAATTACTGTAATATGTTCAACATATTCCCAATACCAAAGGTTGTTTTTGACGATCGAAATCTTCTCGCGCTGGGAAAAAAATATAAAATACGCAAGTGAAAAATATTTAAAAATTTTTGATGACTGTCGAAGAAAAGTTTGCATATAACTCCACCCACTTTAGGAAAATATGCGGAAGCTAAACAAAAAATTAAATGAGATCTATGAAACTGGTTAAATTATAAATGCCAAATTCTCCATGTAAAATAGTAGAAATTTTACACAACATGAAAAATCAAAGCTAAGCAGCAGAATAAAATAATCCTACGAAATTTGCACATCATCAAAATCTTTGGTTTAAAAAAAAAGTTCACTGATTAGAAAAATTCCAAAATGATTTCATCTCATTTAACAAAAAGGAATCCTAACATGCCACAGTTTGAGATTTTTAACAATCAACGGAAATACTAGTTATTTTTCAACTTCCTTGCATGCTCTCTTTCTTCTTTCGTACTAAAAAATGCTTTCCTATCTGCTGGTTCAATATTATTTTCCATAGCAAATTGCACCAACGGACGTTTCATCGCGTAGGCATCCTCACCATCAGCATAATATTTCGGTTCCACATCAGAAATTTCAAATTTTAACGTGTTCTGCAATAAAAATTTCATCAGTTGCATAGTTATCCTTTCCTAAATAATAAAATTTCATTTTTTAACGACACTCTTTGATAAGTATTCATGTATCTTTTTAATATTTTCATTCTTTCTTTTCATAAGGGATGAAATTATTCCAGAACATATGGAATTTAAGAACATCGTAATATTATATCATTCACCATAAAACAGTAACATGAAATAATTACTCAATTATTCCTTTAGAATTTAAGAATAGTTTTTAGGGACTAATATATTTCACATAGCTCTTAAGTTTTTTTTTTATTTAAATTACTAGATATCAAAAGATGAAAATCAAAAAATGAAAATCAAAAATAATAAACCTGATAAAGATTCAACGCAGCTCTATTTGATACACGTACGTGAAGCGAGACATAACGAGCATTGAATGTTTCAATCATTGCACGAGCCGTTTGATCCATTAACTTTTGGGCAAGACCGAGACGGCGATATGAGCGCTTAACTGCCAGTGAAGTAATATGACCATGGGGTTCATCATCTGCTTCTTCTTCCATTTTTGCCAATACATAGCCAACAATATTACCCTAAAACCGAATGATTAATTGATTTCGCAATAAAATATGCAATAATTATTTGAAATGCTATTTACTAGCAGGCTTTTTTGTGTCACAATTTGATCCTACAATGAAAGTAAAACATTGACAACATCAACGAAAATGAAGAAATTTCTGAAAAACATCAAAATTTCACGCTCGAAAATTTTGTTTGACACTTATCCTTCACCTTTTTATTCATACAAATGATGTATCTTTTAATTTCTCAGCAGTAACAGTCACTTATAAATTACCTCAAAAATTTTCGAAATTTTGATTTCTTATCTTACTGCTATCACCTTACTATGTTTATTAACAAACAGTGCATGAAATCAAGATGAAATATGGAAGAAATTATTTACACATGATGACACTAAATTCTTGATATGATAACATATCAAACAATTAAGTGGCCAAATCTATCTTTACCTAAACATTTCGCAAAGAAGACCACCATTCTAAATGGTTCTAAATTTCGGCAAAACTTTAAAAATGAGATCAAAAGAAGTTATAAATCTAATAATCATTATCTGCATCTCTTTTACCTTATCATCTTCGGCAACATACGATAACTGTGGCCACGATAAAGCATGATAAAAATAATATTTCATTTGGTAATTTTCGGGTAAACATAACAAATTACAATGTTGCGTATTCAATAAATCATCTGCTTTTGCTACTCGAAGATTCATTCTTTCATCGATTCTGAAATTATTAATACTATCAATTTTGAAATTGACCTGATTATCTAGTATTTCTGAAATTGACCTAGTTACCCAAACTTATGTTATCTATATTTCATTGTCTCTATCATTTAAACAATTCATATCATCAGTTACTTCCTTGTATACTATTTACACTCTTACTTAAACAATTCATACTACCAATTACTTTCCTATTCCTGAAATCAACCTGAAATGAACCGACCACAAACAATATGGACAATTCCAAACCTACCTGAACTACAACAAATCACCACCCAACAAAACCTGAAAATCTATATGTAGGAGGAGACCTATTATTTTACGGCCCTAAATGCTCACAACTAATTCCCAACGTAATTTTCATTTTAATTTGAGTAAAAAGTATTTTTATTTGTGAATTTTATATAAATGGCTAATATTAAATTGAATAGATATTTATCTCAAAATTTCCACTTGTTTTGTCAATCTTAAAATTAAATAAAAAGACAAAAAATATTGGAATCATTGGTAACATTTGCATTGGTGACAAATAAAAATCATTAAGAGGATGTTAAATGTGTTTCAAAATAATATGATTAAAATATAGCAAATACCTTAAACGGCTAATTTTTTTCAAATAATTCAAAACTTTTCTTCTCTTCAAATTTTTTAAGTTTTTCTTAAACTTGTAACAAATAAGTGAAATTTTTTTTTTGTGCAAAAAAGTTCCTGGAAAAAAGAATTATAATACATTAAAAAAATGAATTATTCAAATTTTATTTGTTTACTTAATGATTTACTTAAATTATAAATAAATGACATTTTTATTTATCATAAAAACTTTACATTTTATATTCAATTCAATGGGGTGTTAGAGAGAGAGAGAAAGAGGGAGAGAGAGAGAGAGGGAGAACAATTTTATCATTTTTCATGATAAAATTTTATGAGTAATTAATGAATTTTTTTTTTCCATTAAATATTTTTTAAAATATTTTGAATTTTCCTTTTTTTTTTTTTGCTAAAAAATTACAAAACTTGTTATTGCTAATACTTTTTTTTTTCTTGTGCATTCTATCAAAAGTTTATTATGAAGACGAATAGAACAATGAAGAAAACCAGTGAGAATAATTGGTAAATTAATTTGCTTGCAAATGAAAAAAGCATCGCATTGAAATCGATGAGCACAAATAAATATTTAATTAAATAAAATATTTCTTTCACGTGCATCATTTGAAGTTTATTTGTAAATATTTGAATTTTTGACAATTAATTATTGAATCATTTTTTAAAATTTTTTTTTTTCCCATGTACGAAATGTTCAATTTATCTTTCGACATTGAAAAAATTTGGTTTAAACCATAATTTAACTTTTCACTTTCCTCCATTTTCATTTATAATATTTTTTTTTTCGTTTATTAAAAGTTAAAAATTGAGTAAAATAGTTAATTAGATTTAATTTTCTTGCTAAATTATGCCTATTAAACTAACAATAATATACTGAATATTAACAAATAGATTTTCCATTAAATTTTTAGCTAATATTTCATTTCCACTCGATAGCTAATTAAATTGAAATGAACCATTTAATCATTTCCTGTATCAAATCATTTTAAAAAAAAATCATGAAGTGATTAAATTTAAATTAAAACAAGATTTCTCACTTTTTTTTATCTTTAAGAAAATAAAGGATATTTTTAGACGAAACAGAAAAGAGAAAAAAGGAAATTGAGAAGTAAACTAACTGATTTTTGCTTAATAAAATGGAATGAATGAAAGACAAACAGATTGTTTGTAAAAAACATTCTTTTTGCTTAACAAAATTCCTTTTAAATACGACAAAAAATTTGATATATTTTAAAATATAGAATATGAAGCAAAACTAATCTTTCTTATCATTAACACTATCATTAATTGTTATCACTGTTATCATTATTGTTAAATTTTCTATCACTGTTATCGTCTTTTTTTTGATTTCTTCATTATCTATCAGTGTTAAAATTTAAATTTGAAGATATTTGCAGAAAAAAATAATAAAATAATGAAAATTTAAATTAAAAATTAATGTTATCCTTTTTGTTTATTCATTTGAAATAAATTTTATCCTTACTTAATCCATACTATTTCCTCTTCTTTTCATTTTTAATTCATTCAATCAGATAAGATTGATAATAAATCATTTTTACGGTTCACTAAATTAAGTTTCAAAGACATTTGTAACTAAATAATCAGTCTATCAACGACAATGATACGAATCGAATGTTACAGTTTGGATGATAATTGCTTTTTGAAAAAAAAAAAAATAATAAAAAACGAAAAATAAAAAACAAAACAAAAAATAAGATAATTGGAAACATCAAGTTTTATCAGACGAGAAAATAGGATTTAATTCCACATTAATTATTTTCATTTTAAAATAATCGCTCTCATATCAAATAATTGAGTAAAAAAGTAATATTAATTAAATTAACATAATGAAACGATGAATTTTTCTGTTATTACGATTTGTACTCTTGTTTTTGTTTTTGTTTAAACGATGAAAATGTTTGTTCCACAATTTATAAAATTGATATTTTTTTTTTTTAGATTTGCGCGTAATTTTGACGTAACTCTCATATCAGAATAATTTTTTGACGTTTCACGCAATGCTTACTTTGTACGTTATCATCAATTTTTTCATCCTTTTTCTTATCATACCGATCAAAGCTAACAAAACAACCAGTCAAAGATGTCATCAATTATTGGCTTGTGCAGTGAGAAAAAAATGTCTAAAGGTCTCAATCAAAATTTTTTTAATTTTCGGAAATTTACATGTAAAAATTTCAAATTCCTTCTAACGTTTAACTTTTGCTTTATTCTGCTTGTTTTGATCAGGTTGATAAGAGTAATATAATGAAAATTTTGAAAATTCTTCAATTAGAAAGAAAAGAAAGAAATGAGGCCAGATCCGATGATAGTTATAACAATATTTTTTATCACAGATTACTTGTGAGAAATGATTAAACGAGCAATAATAATAAAAATAATAATTATAATAATAATAATAGTATTACTATCATTTATTAATATTATTATTATCATTGCTACTATTAATATTATTATCATTTATTATTATTATTATTATTATTATTGTTATTATTATTATTATCGTTATCATTATTATTATTATTATTGTTATTATTATCGTTATCATTATTATTATTATTATTATTATTATTATTATTATTATTATTATTATTATTATTATTATTATTATCATCATCATCATCATCATCATCATCATTATCATTATTATTATTACTAATTAGTTGTTATTTTTACCATTACTTTTATCATTAATTAAAATAGGTTACACTAAAAGAAACATTAATAAGAATTAAGAGAAAAAAGAAGAGGAAAAGAAAGGTTAATTCATCAATTTTTTTTGAATATTTTCCTAAAAATTGAATTTTTTTTTTTTAAAAAAAAGTGAATAATTATTGATGAAATATTTATCCAACAGATATCATACATTATCGATCGATTCAATGATTCAATAATTAGCAAAAAAATGTACAATGATTTGGATAAAGGTATCGACTATGGTTGTATATTTACAGTTGGTTGTTTAGATGAATGCAACAATTGTCCACTTTGTAAGTTAAGTAGAGAACAATTAATTGATGTTTTATCTGGCAGTGAACGATCTTCTGAAAGTAAGTTAATATTTTATTTATATTTTCTAATTAAATATTTTAACTAATTAAAGTAAAGTATGAGAAATAAGTTTATTTGTTAGTTAATTTATCACAAATATTAAATTTGTTATCTATTATTTTAATCATTATCATCCATTATTCCAGTTATTATTATTATTATTATTATTATTATTATTATATTATTATTATTATTGTTATGAATTATAATTACTATTAGTTCTAATAGCAAAAACTACTACTATAAAATTGGAAAAATAACAAAAAGAGGTGAAATGAACGAAAATTTAAATAAACAATTTGATTTGAAATTTTGAAAAAAAGAAAAAAACAATTTAAATGCTATTTCTGTTTAATAAAGCGTTGCTAATTTTATCCAAATCATTCCTTTCTTCCTTATAATTCATTGTTATACCAAAAATGGAAAATTTTGATGAAATTGGGAGTGTTTTAGAAAAAAAAAAGAAAATAAAATTTAAAATGAAATCTGAAATTTTTCTTTTTGTTTTTTGTTCAAATTATATTTTGCTTGTTTAATGATTACATAATATTTCGGACTAAATAAACGAAATAATTGGAAAAATTTTTTCTTTCAGCTTCCTAAACAGTTGGTAAAAAAAAAAAAGATAAACAGTTTAGAAAAAAATATAAAAATTAACAAATTAAATAAAAAAAAAGATGTTTTGCAAAAAATTAATGAATGCAGTGATATATTTAATATTTTCTAATAATTATATATCAAATAATATTAATTTAAATATAAAAGGATAAGGAAAAAATAACAAATATAAAAAAATACCGAAAAAAGAAGTAAATAAATGCCAAAAAGAAAAAAAGAATTAGGTAAAGGGTAAGGAAAAAAAAAAAAACAAAATGTAAAACTGTAAAATGTAAAATTTATTGTTACAAATTTCAGATGAATGTTCTATTTTGGTAAATTGTGCAACAAAATGCATTCAACAAACAAATTTTAATTTTATCAAAACTAATTACTGCTTACGACATCAATGTGCTTATCATTGCTTTGATGGTTCATGTCCAACATGTAGTGCTTTTATCACACGAATTTTTAATCAAATTTGCATAAAAGCTAATTTACGAAAAAGGATTAATTTTAATGTTAGTTGGCTCATTTTTATTTTGTCAAAATTAAATAATATAAAAATTTCATTTTTACATTTGCAATAAATTTAGTTTTTTTTTTTGTTTTTTTTATTCATGAAAAAATTTCGTTAGTTTAATTAGTAATTTTTCACTTTTTTCCCTCTTTTTTTTCTCTTTCCTTCTTTGATCACAAATATTTCCTGTTTTTTTTTTTTCATTTTATATTATGCATAATAAATGTATAAATTAACCACAAAATGTAAATTCGAAAGATTACCAAATTTTCCAGTAAAAATTTAATGGAAAATTTTGAATTAAATTTTAATATTTAGCAAATTTCAAATTATACAATATAGTCAAACGAAGTTATTGTAAATAGGGAAGAAGAAGGATTTAAGTTATTCAAAAGAAAGTTTCTTTTCATTTCAAAATAATTCAATTTTTTCTAATTTAGCATCAAAGACAAAATATGATCGTAAAATATTGAAAATAATGAAATTGTTAGAAAAAGTTGACAGTTTTCTTTTATTCCAAATCTATGTGATATCATATCGAAATAAAAATGATTTCAATTATTTTAGAACAACTGAACAAATAGGCGCAACTGTCAACATAAATCATCATCATCGTCATCATTACTGTCACTTTATTACCATCATTGCTATTACTATTGTTATTATTATTATCATTAGTATTATCACTATTATTATCATTATCATTATTATCACATCTGATCGACTCATTTAGCAATAATTCAAAAAAAAAAAATTTACCAATGCAAATAAACCGTAACATCTGACTAAATTTATTAATCTATTCCAAAGCAATTGATACAAAAAAGAAAAAATTGCTAAGCCAATCTGAAATTAAAAAATTTCAGTCAGCTTAAAGAGCAAAAAAAAAAAAGATTAAATTTAAATAAAAAGTAAATTAAATATGAAAAAAAGTGAAGGTAAATTTCAAACGCTAATACTATCAAATTTAATAGAGAATTTATTGGAATTTTCAAATGAAAACTTTTCAATTAATCATTTTACAAATAAGTTTTTATATGTTTTAATTAGTAGAAATATATAAAATATATCAAAAATACATATGAAAGAATGATACAAATACAACGAATACATTAATAGAAAGAGAAGGGAAAATTTGATTTTAATTAAATTCAAAATATAAATAATCTGTTAGACAAATATCAAAATCAGCAAAAGTTACATTAAATATTCAAATGATTTATGCTTTATCAAATGATATCAACAATAGATAGTGAAGCAACAAATATTTACTATCTTTGCTGCTGATATTTCATTTAAATATTCTTTATCAATAATAGATCAGTAATGAAAAATATAATTTATCAAATTAATTTCTTTTCCATTTAGTGTAATTTATATATTTTATAGGCATAATTTTATTGGCTATGATATTACTTTAAACAATAATCATTGTTTTAATTCTTTAACTTCATTTCAGGGTCAATGCTATGAAATGTTTCGTGAAATAGTTTATGAAAAATTTGAAAAGAAATTTAAGCAAGCAGGTCGAAGACCAGCTATTGATATACGAACTAATTTATTATGGTCCGATTGATTTTCATGATTGTGTAAAGTAATATTGTATCTTTTTTCATTTTCTTTTTTTTTTTTTGCTGACTTTTTGTCTTCCTTTTTTTTCATTTACCAATTTAGTACTTCAAGACATTCAAAAGAAATGAATTGAATAAAAAAAAAAACAATTAAGTAGCAACAGTATAGCATTTCCTGTATGACTAATAATGTTAATAATAATCGCATGATTGAAAAGAATTTCATCATTATATTAAATAATCATTGGTCAATTTTATGAAAGAAGGATGATTAAATTTTCTCTTTTTTTGTTTATTTTTCATTCAAATTAACCTTCGATAAACAATGGAAAAACAATCGAATAGATTTCTGGATACATCATTCCATCACGAAATATTTGCTTGCAAATAATTATGCATCTTATTTTTATTGGCTTAATCATCCATATATTTCAGTCAATTATATTTTCTACGCTAACAATAACAATAATAAACAGTAGCAATAATAATAATAATAATAGGAATGGTAATAATAATAATGATAATAATAATAATAATAATAGTAATAATAATAATAATAATAATGACAATAACAATAATAATGATAATAATAAGATAATAATAACAGTGATAACAATAGTATTTAACAATGACAATAATAATAATAATTAATAACAATAAATAGTGACAACAATTAGTAATAATGATAAATAATATTGATAACAATAAATGGCGATCGTAATAGAATAACGACAACAGATGATGTTCCAACACGTTACAAAGCACTCCAGTCACAGGTGTTGAAGCACTTAATCTAATATTCAAAGGGATGTTAATGTGTCAACTGTTCACCGTCGAAATACCTGTTTGATGCTTATATACACAGTTCACATAATATGCAAGACAAATTTTATTATCGGATTTCCTCATGATCAGGAATTTAAATTAATCGCAACGAAACCCGGAATTTGGAACTGAAGCGGTACAAATATAAATTAGAAAATAAACCTTTGTATTCTCTTTTACAAAATTTGCAAGTCTTTTAATGTACGCTTCTTTAATTTATCATCTATTAAATAAATTGCTTCACGCTCAAATAATTCCCCATATGTTATGTTACTTTATGAATTGGCTTAGTAACACACAGTGAGTGAGATTAACTCTTTTTACTTATTGTTGTTCAAGTTCATCATTTATAAAAAAAATCTTTCCATTTAATTATTACTGTAGTAAAATGAAATTTGTAAATATATTAATGTATTAATACTTTAGCATTTGCAATATGAACTGGTATAATCGATGCTGTATTAGCAAATTATATGATTGATATCTTATTATGTATGCAAACAAAGTAATTGTGAAAGCAATAGATAAGATGGGAAATAGTAATTGCATTCCCAGCAAAAACATTCATTAATATTTCGATACCAATCGGAGATAGGTACCTGTTTATAATATATATACATACATGCCTAAGGTTGCATTAATCAAATGCAAAATTTCCTATCAAAAAGCTAACCAATTTTATGACATTTCCTCTTCCATCTGATCTCTGTATAACTTGGCTAAATAACTTAGAAAAGAAAAAAAAAAAGGAAATTGAAGTCTTGATAAAACGGCACCGGAAATTTTGCGACTTTTTCGAAAACCTTGACAAAAAAAAAAACAAATTGTGTGCTCAATAAAAAAAGCATTACAAATTTTTGGGGAATTAAGAATAGGGACTACTTTAATAATTAATAAGCAAATACACTACAAATTATTTAGGAAATAGATGTTCAGTTCGTTACATATTTCTAAGAAGCAAAATTTCCACTTTCATTGCAAGAAATTCAATGCACAGTATTATCGTTCCGCAAAGAAATGAACACTTATGATTACATGTAGGCTCATTAATAAAAGATATAAGTTATTTGGCAATTTCAAAACAATAACTGGATCATAGATTTCAGGAACTTTCAGTATATAACACGAAACGGTCCAGTCCATAGCAAGTTCGGGATGACTATGTGATTGCTTCCAGGATTGCTAAAAAACGAAAAAAAAAAATGATTCCCTTTTTGAACATATGATCATAAATATTTTAAATAATTGAAACAAACCACATTTATGAAGAGAAAAGCCATCAAAACATTTATTTCATAAGATTTATGAAATCTCAACAATGCCCGAAATAAAGGTACAAAGGTGAAATTAGGTGTAGTGGTCTGAATGGTGCCAAAGCTGTATTACAACGCTTTGGACAAAATCCAGGCCATTACTCCCATACTTTAAATCAAAACTATCATAGTATTCCGGATACTTCACGTAGGAACGGATGGCTTCTGAAGATATTTAGAGTGTGCAGAAGGCAGAAATGACGGTTCCCCACATAACATGAAAAATTAACACTTCGCGGGCCGAATCGTGCTGTGATGCATAACCGAATTACAATGTACCACAAAACCGATACGGCTCACGAGATTTGTTAACAGAATTACAAGAGGGTTTAAGGTGTTTCGATTATGAGAAATTGAACATTATCAGGAATGCTTTCTTACTTCTTCCTTCAATAGGACTACTCAAAGGAATCATCGCAAAAGTAATACCTCAACCGCAGAACAAAAGAAATCCAAGAAAACGTGCAGCACACAGCAAGCTGAGCCACCAGTTGGCTGTGATTCGATCCAAAATTTCTCAACGGATCACAAGACCACTGGCAGTTCAAGCTTAGCCATGAATGCTTCCGGAATTTCAAAATCAGTTTTGCTCGCAAATTCATATCCAGTACATCCCATTCCAGGAGTAGCAGAAATCCTTATCCTCATAACTTCAACAACTCATACCTTTCAAATACCGTACATACTCGGAAACAGTGCAAGCAACTTCTCCAATTGCTTTAACACTAATCGTTCCCATAAACAAAGGAGCAAACTACAGTAAATCTATCAGCTCTAACTGATTGATTGTAGTTAGCCGAAGGAAGTAAGCGTGAGAAAGACGATACTAGTTATCATTCTGATTTACAACCAAGGAAACACATATACATATGCTCGAACAAAACCAACGCTCACTTCATCAATGGAAAATAATCTTACATAAAGAATATACATTTCACCTCTCTCTCACACTTATTCGTTCATATTTCACACCATACTGTCACAATCCCTTCTACAGAATTATGATACCATTATCAACTCAATCTACTACGAATTACAACATATCGTGAATTATCAAATACATAAAGTCAGTCTTCTCATCTCGACCATTGAGAGAGAGGGAGAAAGAGAGAGAGGAAGCACTATAGAAGCATTCATATTCCACTTCTTCCTTTCTTCTTCCTCCCTTCCCCAACTCATGAAATAAACTAGTAAAACTTTAACTTAACCGATTTGCATCTTTCTTTGATAACGGTAACACCATGCTACTACCCATTTATTCACCATCAAATAATTTCTTAATCATTAATTGAAAATGGAAAATTTTAGGCAGCTGACAATGGGTATATACCAGAAGGAAGGTCAACAACACATATGTTCTTTTTAACGTCTTTGCAATATATTACTCTTTCTTTACTAACAAAGGAGAGGAGAAAAAAAAGAAAGAAATGATTCATGCCGGCCGATAAAAAAAAAACCATCTCAGTCCAAACCTTATAAATGCCCTCTGTATACTATGTAGTAGAGAGGAAAGAAGGAAAAAGAAAAAAAAAAAACAAATAGATCAAAAAAAAACGACACTCACAACACAGATTTCACTCTTTCGTTTCAATAGAATTTCCTGCCAAAAGAATGTTTGATTATAGCATAATTCAATAATCTTTTTTAACTCAAATTTCAAAAGTTTAGATTTAACCTACGAAGAATATCCCTGTTGGTACACGCAAGAAGAAAAAACAAAAAGAAAAAACTCCGATTCTATTACAACCACATAACCAAACCAACTGTAAGTGAAGGGAAAGGGAGAGGAAGAGGGCGGAGAGAAAGAGAGGGATGATATTCTGCTACTCTCGTAATCAGACTCCGATGGATCCCCCTACACACTCAATCTAACCTTGTGACAGTACCCATAACTGCGATATCACAAGATATTCATGATTCAAGATGATCCTATGCCATCATTTTTGGACCCCCTCCTGTGACTTTTAACTCCCGATTAAACAGTAATGACCTAATTTCATCTGTTAAAGTGGACATGAACTTCCACTACACCTTACATTTCTTTCTTCTCCTCTTGAACTTCCGCACAGCTAAGCTATCAGATAAAAAAACTTCTGTAAGAGAGATAATACAAAACATGGGAAATAACACCACTCGAGGATAGTCTTTGTCACCCAGAGTGCTAAACGAAGGAACGAATAAGAAATAAATATAGCACGATAAAGATATACTGTTAAGAATGCCGGGTCGCATAGCTGAGTATGGTTCTAGTCATGAATCTGTTACATGTCACATGACTAAGAACCATGCTCAGCTACGAATGAACAGCATATTCAAAGAGATACCATTATTATATTTCCGGGAGCATATATTCAGAAATATAAATTGTGGAAGGGAAAAAGACAAAGAAATGATGAGCACAAAAATCCTTCTAAAGATCCGTAAAATCAGGGAGAAGCAGTACAACTACAACGAAAAGCAGTAGAACAGAGAAAATTAAGATTAAAAGATGTTAGGAAAAAGCCAATATATATCTTGCAAGAAAGAATTATAAAGCTGGAAACAAATACAATGATCAAGAAATAACAAATCATGCAGAAATGAATGCGAAAATAAAGGAAAAAGAATGATAAAAAGTTGACAACAAGATTTAAATTCCGACAAATTCGAGTCATTCGTTTAGCATTCTTTTCTCCGCTGTAACTCAGCTGAAAGGGCCTGAGATCATACAGCTCTTAAAAGAAGACAAAGAGATCAAATCATATGGATTGCACTAAAGGTCACTTCAGCCACTCAAGAGAGAAAAAGCCCATCAATTGTGGTCTCCTCTTTAATGAAACAGTTCAGCTCTTATAACCCTGTGAATTAGGTAGGAAGCAAGAGTATCATACCATTTGAATTCTTAGCTAAGGTCAAAGCTTCATGGAGAGACAAAGATGATACGAAACGAAAGAGAAAGAATGTTAACCTCCATTGTAAATGGTATACGAACAAAAAGACAAAAAAAAAAAAATATATACAAATACGTCGCTAAATGAATACTTCATCATATAACACACCCATTTGCGAAGCGTAATGCCAAACACTAAAGGAAATAATCAACGATAATATTTTAAAAGAAAAATGAACCAACTACAATTAGAAACAAATCGTAACAGATCAGAATGAAAATCAAGATATTCCACTATTTAATATCAACTCATAAATAGTAACATACTGCTAACATTTTACTCCTTATTAAGCCAAGAAAAAAATGCTAGTCATAAGCAGTTGTTGATGTGATCACTTCCCACTAATTCAACTGATAGTTCTGTAAAAGTGATAGATAGCTAATGGTCAAACTATTACCATCCTATCGTTATCATTGCTTATCATTACAGATATCACTCCCAATGAAGTCCATCACTAACAGCAGTCAACCATACCGATAGAAGAAGTGTTGAAGTAATCAGACTACAAAATGAGTAGATCATATCGCATCAATATCGATATCCCAATGAATCGTGCAAAAAAAAAAAGAAAAAAAAAAAACGTTCCTTTGTATATTGTATGCATGCAATCTGAATACTATTCCGATGATTTGCGCCCAGCAAATCGTACATTTACAAAAAGGATTGATGCTGATAGTGGTATTAGTAGTGGTAGTAATAGTAGGAGTAGTGGCAGGAATAAGAGTAAAGGGCAAGAATAAGGGTAAGGGTAGGGTAAGAGTAAGAGTAAGAGTAAAAATAAGAGGTAGATGACGACGATGATAGGGTAATAGGGTGAAGAAGGTGTTTCTTCTTCCTTCCCTCCGTACTCCTTAAATCGCCCTCGTTGTTCTTCCTCAACGATACCCCCCCCTTTACCTCCTTTATCGGTTTGAATAGGACCAGACCATTCGACCTCCATCTTCTATCTTCCTTCCTCTTTCCTTTCTTTAATACACAGTCATACATACACACACACATCCTACGGGAAGTGTCGGGTAAGATGCGCAATGCGCAATGTGCATATACATTATATATACCATCTATATATATACATATTAACAACAAAGACATTAAAGATAATGAGTAATTGAATGGAATGGGGAAGTAAGCAAGCTTATGTGCATAAAAATGGGTAAACTGTTAATATTGGGTGAATATATTACTACAAGAAATGACAACACTCATAGCAAAGCAAAATTAGAACGTAAAATTAAGATATACATCCTTGAATAATAGTAGTAATTCCAATTTAATTAATGAGTTATGAAATATTAATCTATACCAACCATCTACATTAATTTAAAAAGTAATCTTTTAAAAAAAAATGGAAATCTAGGACTTTTCTTATATTTCTTATTTCATACTACAACATTAACATATACTTCATATTTGGAAATACTTCTTTACATCTCATTATTTCTTTTGTAAATTTTCAAATAATAATTGAATGTTTGAAAAAACGGAAAAAAAAACTTAGAAAATTAGAAAAGAATAAATCACTTAATTAGCAATATACATCATTATATTGAATTAATTGAAAAATCACAATTACAATTGCAATTCGGTTCGTTCAATTCTACTAATATCGAATATCGGAAAAGAATAGGGAAAGAGAAGTAATAAATGAATTAATTACATTATCATAGATAAAACATTTCAAATAATCTAATCAAAAATAATTTGAAAGATGAAAAAAAAAAAAAAAAAGGAAATATAAACTAGCTGTAAAGCTTTTCTAATGTAACAGTAACACTAAGCAATCTAATCGAATGATCACTCATTCATTCCTTCATTCATTCGTTCATAGACTGAATGACTCAATCGTTAACTACCACTGACCAAATTGAATGACCAGCCGAACCGATCAACAAATCCGTCTTTGCTCGTCTCGTCTATTTCGATGGAATGCGCGAGACAACTGATGACAGACAGACAGATTCGATCACTGAGGTACAACAAATGGCATTCAGGTTAGCTAGTATAGATATGCTGGTTGGCGCCAAAATTATTTGGAAATTCTCAGGGGGTGTGCAAAAATGCAAATATCTAAATGATACATATACACATACATACATACACACATACATACATACACACACACATACAGACATACACACAACACATATATACATACATTCTGTCCCATCCTGTCGCATCAAATTGTCCTCTTTTTACGGGCACCGCGTATTTTCCCGCTTCTCTTTTCGCCTAATTTTTGTTGCAAAAAGTTGAAGTTGCGCGGGAAATATTTCAATTGAAAATTTAAAAAATGCACGTTGTCATTTTGTAAATGATTTCAAAATGAGCGGAGAAAATGTTTTAACGAAGTGGAGCTATTATGAAAAAATGTAAAGTTGTAACAATTTCTATTGGATAGCGTAATTCACGTAAATGTTAGAGGAATCAAATATGCATATATGCTATTTAAGCATAGAATTATACTAAAAATATTTTTCTTTATGATTTATTTTACTAACTGTTATTATAATTATAATTTTTAAAAATGTGCTAAAATAGATAATTTTATTCCTTATTCATTTTTCTTATCTAATGAAATTAGAATATTTATTGAAATTAATTTCAAAATATTGACCTATAATTGATAATTATTTCCCTAGAAGAATTATTGTCAATAGTTATGTTTTTTTTTTGCATATTTTGATAATAATATTTTATTGTTATGTTCATCTAAAAATCTTTTTCCCAATTTTGTATAATTTCGATTTATTTTCTTTTTCCTTCTTCAAAAAAAAAAAATCTATATTGATATATACAATATATAGCAAATACGTATCATTTTACAGGATATAATCAATTCAATCCAATCTATTCAATTGAATCATTTAACAACTTAAGAAACTTGAAATTTTCAATATTTTTCTTGAAAAAAAAAGAAAGAAAAACTATCAAATATATTGCACAAATGAACTATTCAAAAATATTTCAAGAAATATAATGAAAGAAAAAAAAGAGGAGAAAAAACAAATAGCAACACAACACATACGAATAAACACACAATCACACATACACACATACACACACACACACACACACACACACACATACACACACACAAATATCACAGTAAAACTCCAAATCATTTTATTCAACGAGCTCCAACATCCCTTGCCTAATCAACATCTCGCAATCGGCCACAGGTAACGAATGCTGTAAAAAGCAAAAAGAGAAATAACCATCGACCGCTTTTTTTTCTTTTTTAAATTACATTTTGAAAAATTAACCCATTTTGTTGTAAGTTTCCTAGGATATTTCTTAAATGATAATCCAATATCAGAAATTACACGTAAAAGATATAAATAAAATGCTATAAATAGGGAGTTAAATATGAAATTTTCAAAAACCCATTCAAATTTTTCTCTTAAATGGAAAGTTAAAATCCAACAGAAAAAAAAGTAAATTAAATTTTTGAAATAAAAAAAGAAGACTATACCAATGCATTTTCAGTGAGAGAAACGGTCGTTCCATCACTTAATTCAAAAGAACCAATGTTTTGTTTTGCCCGAACCTAGAAAAATAAACTAATGATTTCATTGATATGATAATTTGTTGCATGTGATTTTTCAGTATTTTAAACCACTAAATTAATTCATTTTAACTTAATCCGTGTGAATAAAATTGCAAAAATGCAAAAGAAAAATTTGTGGTAAGGAAATTCACGAAAAAAAGGAAAAAGACACGATAAAGTGAAGTGCAAAAATCAGCCAGTAAAAAAAGAAAAAATGGGTAAATTAAAAGACGCTGACCTTGACAAATAAATTATGAGGCGGTTTCATATTCAACAATAAATTCACTCCGTTCTCACCAAGCGAACTTTGAAAATCGGCAAGAAGATTGTTGTATTCCTGTAACCATTTCAGTTCCGCTTCACACATACTTTCCTGAAAACTAGTAATTCTGAAGCAGGAAAAGAAAAAAATAGGATATTGATTTTAATATTGGTGTGAAATAATTTCAATTATTTTATAGCTAGCAATCGATTGCTTATAACATGTTATAATTTTATTTTTCGAATAACAAAATTATTCTTGCAGGTGAATTTGTCAGGACAAAAAAAAGAAAGAAAAAAACTCTGCTTCAAGTTCCTCTATACACGGGGCTATATTTTTAATATACTTTAACTTAATTTATGCGAATAAAATTGCAAAAGCACATATTTCTCAAGTATATATCATAGATTTGTTGGGTAACTTTGAGATAATATTTCTTGTGAATTTAAGTTTAAT
The DNA here is from genome assembly GCA_005281725.1 of Wuchereria bancrofti. NCBI lineage: Eukaryota > Metazoa > Nematoda > Chromadorea > Rhabditida > Onchocercidae > Wuchereria > Wuchereria bancrofti. The sequence continues at coordinate 10,222,412 of SSBO01000009.1, forward strand.
AGTTTCGCAACAATTTAAGCATTCTAAACCTTGTTTCATTTAGAATATTTGAAACTGAATTATGTTAAATGCCATCTACAGCAGAAGGTTAATAATGAACGTAATTTTTAAGATAATTCACGAATCGAAACGTCAAAAAGTTTTTTCGTTCCGTTGCTTTCATTGAAAAAGTTGATGCATGCGATACAATTTATAAAAATAAACAAGAATATAAATCCAAATCTTTTCTTTCATCCTTCTCTTTCCCCAAAAGAAAACCTCAAAGAAAGATTCCTTTATACAAAAATTTTAACATATTAGCGTATAAGTTGAATTATAATAAGCGAAAAGTTGCAGTAAGTCTAGTAAAAGATACCTTTAATTTTTCAGGTATATGCCCACCATGTTTCCAGCGTAAATGCTTTATTCGTAACATACGTTCATTTAAATAAGTACAGCAGCATCGTTTGATATATTCAATACAATTTTGCCTAGCTTGTACTGTTATTACTACCTCCTGTTTTCTGTTATTTTCCGATATGGAACCTGATTTTAAGATTATCCTGAAAATCCTCACTACTTCAGGATAATAAATAAATATATTTTTTTACCAGTAAATATATATTTTTATCAATAAATGTATATTTTTACCAGTTTCTCGTAAATTCAAAATTATTATAATCTATAATCAACTGTCAATATTGGCTATTTTGTCGCCTTTTTTTTCCTTTACAATTATCAGTAAAATGTTGAAAAAAAAGATATTTTGGCTTGGATTACAGAAATTGTAATGTGCCTCAAAGTTCGATTAAATTACTTAGTTAATTACTCACAAATCATCGGCATTTTTCTTGTACAGTTTGTTAATGTTAGTGATACATTTTTTCATCGCATCAACCTGAAATTTGAAGATATTCCAAAACTGTACCAACACTAATATTACCTTCCCCTCTCCTCCCCTTTAATTACAAAGTAAAGTATTCTTAGTGTTTTCAACTCTTACATTTCAATTCTTTTTCCAAAAGTGAATTTAGACCAGTTTAGGTATTGCAAACTAACTAATTTGGCGTATGAAAATACACGACCTACTTTTACTTTGTAATTAATCCTTTTCTCTAACTTTCCAAAATTTAAAATTAATTAAAGAAAAGACACCAACATTATACGGAGGGATGGAATCGGGTGAAGAATTCAATGAGCTGATTAGTGCAATGGCATCATCAATTACCGACTCGATGTCACGGTTCATATGGGGTGAGACTTGTTGGTATGTTAAAGCGTACTTCTGAAATTTCAAGTTTTGTTAAAAATTATTGCAAAAGAAAATAAAAGAAGGAAGTAAACGCAATAGGCGCAACGTGATGAAAATTACTGATAATCAAAACTCTTTGCCATAGTGTCTTTTGAAAATTTTCACAAAAACTTCACATAAACTAAGATGAAAAAAAAAAAGAAAAAAAGTATATATGGGGCAGATATTACCATTTCATTGCATATAAGCAAACAATGAAATATATATGTAAGTATATAAAAATTTTTTTATTTTCTTAAGTAAGCAATGTAAATTTTATTTTGAAAATCCCGCGTGTCATTTTCCCAATTCTTAATTTTAATTTCCAAATTCTAATATTCCCTACAATAAGTTTATTTGAAATCAATTATAATAAAATGAAATACGATTAACCAAATAAAAAATTCATATCAAAAAAAAAAGCAAAAAAAGCAAAATACGAAAAAAGACCAATAAATCTTATTATCCTCCCATCTTCATCCTTCTTCCTAGGATTTTCATTTTACTCTCTATGATAAATCACCAAATGATTGAAAATTCTATTCGAGGAAATCCTCAAGTCCAATTTGAAAAGACAAGTGAGAGGAAATTAAAATCAAACAAAAGACAAAGATCAACAGTTGTGTGTGTGTGTGTGTAATGGACAGATCGGGGAAATATAGGAGATAAAAGACTAGCGCACTTTCATCATTTATATTATAAATTCGTTCCTCTTATCGAAAATGAAAAATTTTTGAAATTTAAATGGAAGAAGATCGACAAAAATGATGACATATATACATATATTATCACTTATTAACCATCATATTTATAAATCACAGCTGCTTTCATAAGTTAATTATTTGATCAAATTGAACAATATCATGTCAACTCAAAATTTAAATCGAATCAAAAAAACGAAATAAAGAAAATCGTTTTGTAAATAATTAAAAGCTCACCTCCTTTTTCCTCGTTTCTGTTATAAAAAAAAAAACCTGAGCTTAACTATATTATAAATATTGAACTTAATTATCAATAAGATAAAGTACATAAAGCAATTTCAACAGATCATTTCATAAAACATGATTAAAATTACCGTACAATATATGATACTGTATGCACAGTATGCATACAGTATCCTTTGACAGTTTATTCTTACAGAGACACCTAACTTAGGTTTTATAACTTGTCACAGAGTTGAGTACAATCCAAATATCAATTATACCAAGAATAAGAATAAAAGGGTTTATTATTCCTTACAAAAAATTCTATTCCTTACAAAACAACAAATTTATAAGCTTGTGGCCAAACATTGAGAAAATTGAATTCTTGATTACTAATTATGAGGTATGATGAGTTTTAATTAATCCAATCAACTGATAATTACTAACTGATGTTTCAAATACGATCAAATAAGACCTGAAATACAACTCGTACTTTACAAATGATAATCTAATATACAAGCAAAGTCTTCCTAATATTCATCATCGTTATCAAATATATCTTTCTTATCAGAAAAAAAATATTTAGGAAAATATTTTGACCTCATCAGATTGTATGAAAATTGTTTCGGACAAGAATTTCTCACATCAAAGGCCTTTGATACCATCGCTTTCAGACGCTGATAATTTATGCACGATTTTGGTAGTTTTTCTTTCTTTTTTTTTTGCTATTTTTTACCTGCAAAGGAATATTTTTTACCATGTCAAGAAATCTCTTTTGTTACCGTTACTATAAGCTATATGAATGAGGAAAGAATGGATGATAAATATGCAACATATTTCTAGTGATGAATCAGAAAATTGAAAGATCTTTATAAAGCATATGCCAAAAGCAGAAATAACCTACTTCACTTGGCAAAAAAAATATACAAAAATGTTATGATTTCAATTCTTCAAAAATAAATGAGCAAAAAACATAAGTTTTTTTTCTACACCTATCCATATTTGTTCTTCCAACATTCAATATGAAAAATTCCATTTCCACATTCTTCCATCTCATCAATTTGTCCCAAATTTTGTATATCAGAATAGAACAAAACTTCTATTTGATTTTATTCATCATCTGAACTAGCTTTATTTCCACTTCTAATTCTTAATCATTATGCTTTTGTTATTGGTTATGGTTTTTGTTATAAAAGATGCATGTATAATTATCACTCAAATCCTCCTTTTTATCACTTATATCTATTCATTAACCATTACTAGTAAAGTTATATATAGCAAAGTTTTTGCTTTCTCACTCCATCTTAAGCTTCCTGGGAAAAAGTAGCAGATATTTACAACTTTCTTTTTGAAAGAATAATATTTGCAAATTAAATTTTGAGAACAACAAACTGAAGGAAAAGGAGCAAATGATAGATTTAGACACATATTAATTAGATCGGAGATAACAAGAACAACTGGTAATAGAATAATCGTTCTAATGATTGTTCTGCAATTGGAGAAGTTAGTTTAATTTTGATCTTTTAGTCTGTAAAAGTCATATCTGATGCCAATCTGAGAAAAGTGTTCGAATATATTGAGAAATGAATTCAAAAGTTATGTTAATTGAAATATATGAAACTTTACTTCCTAATTAAAAAGTCATGCACCGAGGTGTAAAGAATCATCCACTTACAGATTACTATTAACAATCAAAAGGCATAATGAAATTGACATAGTCCAATTGAAAAGTCTTGAAACTTACTAAAATTTAAAAATTATTTCCTAATTACAATGATCGCCTCACTCTAAATACATAGCTTTCGAAATCATCCAAAATTTTAAGCACATTAACTAAAAAATGTGCATTAAATTAGCATGATTTGAACAAATAAATAGATTGGACAAGAAAAGAATCCGATTTTCAAATCCTAATGAAGAAGCAGATAGCAGTAACAAACAACAGTTACTGGATGCAATAATTATTACATACAACCTGTGCCATGAAATCCAATATAATTACTGATTTCAAATTCGAATTATTTCGAATAAACAGCTTCATAAACTGCTCGTAACCATATAGACACAGCAACTGCACCAGCATCTGGTTCTTTTTGCACCATTGCAGAAGTGTAACTTGCACGGCCAACCTGTGCAATCATATTACTGGTTGATTTTGCACTTTTTTCAGCTTCCTGCAAACAGTTCATGCAAAAAAAAAAAAAAAAAAAAAACTCAGCTCGATTTGCAACCTCTTCTTTTGATCAGTTAAAGTTGGACAGCTAAATTGTCATAAATAATTGCTAATCTGCTAGGTGAAAAAAAAAAAGCAATACAATCGATAACTTCTCAACGAAATTTGTGAACTTGGATGTTAATGGTAAAGTTAGAAAGAAAAATAATTTCATACCAAAATAATACAGAAGAATTAAGAATAAAAAAGAATAAACTGGAACATTACCTTCACAGCATTTTCCCATTGTACCTTTTCGGGATTATCACATGATATTGCTGTTACGGCAGCATGTAAAGGATCTACCTGTAATTATCAGTTATCAGTTGCATCGAAAAACACTGGATAAAGTTCTTGGTGCAAAATATAAATGCAACTGTGCTATATAACCTTCAGCGGTTATATACTTTTGCCAAGAATCAAAAAGAACATTTGAGATCTTCCCAATTTCTTTACAGAACTTTGCATTCCAATTTTAAGATTAAATTAGCTTTAAAAAAAAAATCAAACAGCACTTCTTGAGCAAATGCTATAAAACACTGTAAAAAATGAACAAAACCTCTCCAAACAGCGAATGACCAGTACCGGAATCTAACATGCTTGAGTAGCTGGATTACGCAGTATGATTCCGGATTTAAAGAGAAAAGCTTGCGCTTAATGTCTTAATGTTCAAAATGATACATTCCAATTTCTGACATAAAGGTAAAACATATACATAAATGTTTATAAACTGGTATCATAGTTGATGGGAAACATATGTCATTAATATCTCGGTCAACCTAAATGTTAGATATTTCCTGTCATTTGAATTAAATCTACGATTTTGAAAATGAAAAAAAAAACAAAAACAAAACCATAGATCTAAAACCCGGTTTAGCTTGCCCATATTTCATAATTGCCTCTAGGCCATTTTTCAACGCTACATGCCATTCTTTTGCAGTTGCTGATTCGATAAATGCCTGAGCTGCTGAGCTGAACATCAATGCATACAACTGAAAAGCATAAATGATTGTTATCAATTTTTATTTTCAAAAAATACAATAACTTCTTTCGCTTCAAATATCTTGTCAACATTGTTAGTTCAATGTAGCGAAGAAACAAAACAGCTGTAGGATGACATATGCCAATAATCTCTTATAATTTGTTTTTTTAATTGTTGATGATTAAAATCAAATTATCCGGATCATTATATCAAAATCAAAGCGAAAAAATTTTTGAAGAAGTCAAGAGAAGAATTGAAAACTCAACAGCTCCAGCTGTGCCACCAACTTCATTTTCAAACATTTGTGAAATTTCATTAAATAACGATTGCGGCATGTCACATCTAAGCTTTTCTTCATCCAAACATTTCAGAATTTCTGCAAAACAACAGTGGAAAATGAGTTAGATATTTAAATTACTTAACTATTAAAATCATTTAACTTAAAAATACAAACAATAACCACTATGATGATAAAAATGAGATTGCTAATTTACAACTGTTCTGTAGTAATTGTTTTCTTCTTTCAAGCATGATAATTAGAATAATACTTACTATTAGCACCAATTTTAAGCGTATTTCCACAATCGCCATCTCCTGCACTACCGTCTAAAGTATTCAATAAATCTGCAGCTTCATGGATTGCTATACATGCTTTTTTTATAGCTGCTTCTACACATTTTGCACTTTCTGCAAGTTTTATTTGTATTCAAGTATAACTGCTTCAAGTTAATGTTTCAAAAATCCTAGTTATTCGTTATAATAGCGTTGTGAATTAATTTGCAAGTAATTTAATAAAAAATCATTTTTGTTTTTCCACACCAGTAGAAGTAAATTGCATAAAATTGACAAACTTGAAAGAAACATCCAATAAATGGTTGAACAGTAGAGCAAAAAATAGGGTTCTTATACTCAAAGTAGAAGTATCAATATTACAAAAAAAAAAAAAAAATCAAAATTAGAAAAAAAAACTACACTCATAGGATCGGAAGATTCAGTAATGTACTCTTGATTTTATCCTGAGTTGAAAACTTTTTGTTATGACAAGTTTTTAAATTTTATTTTGATGTTGAAGCATCTGAACCATATTACAATATTATACTATCGCAATTCACAATTAATAGAGAAAATTACCTAAAATTAATGAATAAAAAAAAATTATACCTTTGGAAAGTATTGCTCCAACATATTTATCAATTCCCTGTTTATTTACCGCTGATTTGATTTCGTTTGCATTAGATGAAAGTTTCGGAGGCAAATGTGTCATTCGCCATGCAGGTGCATCTGTTACCACATCTTGAATTATTATTTTCTATTAGTCGTATTTTAATACTAACTGTAAAATCGTAATTCATTTTATGAGAGAGACAGAAAAAGTCGCACATATGAGAGAGCAAAATAGATTTGTTAAGCTCAGTTTTTTGCATTCATTTGAATATTCTTTTTGGAATCTCATTCAATCTCTACTTAGGGAATTTTAGCATTATATACCCAAATATCGTAACCAATCATCTGATACCAATCGTAAAATAGTAATACTAATGCCGTGACCATTCAATGATGTCATCACATTATCCGAATAGAAACGTTGAAGACAGTAATTCCTTTTACCTTAACATATAATATCATAAATTTTCAAATAAGCCAGATTGAATGTATTAGCTTGAAATGAATGTTCTGATAAATATGCCAATCTAATGTTTCTTTTTCGTCGTATGAAAACTGAACTTTTAACCATAGAACCAAAATTTACAGTAGATCCAATTCCAGTAACTAGGTCAAATTATCTACTTATCTGATATATTCAAGCGCAAATGATAAAATTACTGAGAGTAGAACTTACGCAGCCATGAACAGATTTCTCCAGATAGGATATTAAGTTCAATTTGTGATGTTCCACCAAGATTGTTTAACAAAACAACCAGCTTCTCACCTGAAAATGTAAAAAATGTAAATTTCATCAGTTTAAAATTCCAAGATTCACATTTCAATTATTCCGAAGAGTGAAATTTCAGATAAATCACATTTTCAGAAAATTACACATTTTTTTAATAGTCCAACTTCTACGCCTCTACGTATTAGAAAGCAAACTAAGAGTTTTTCAAATATTTGCCACTTCACCTTTTTGAAGATTCAGTTTTTGGCTGCCTTCAAGTTTCTCCAGTAGCAGTTTTGCCACTTCTTTTGCTGTCCTGTACTGACTCCTTTCAAAACCAGGCTCACCATGAATACCGAGACCAAATTCTATCTGATCAGCTTCCAGCTCAAACATTGGGCCTTTCCCAGGTAAACTGCATGCAGAAAGACTAACGCCAATAGTGCCTGAAAATGATTATCACTAAAATTATTCTCTACTAAATAATCCTAAAACACAGAATTAGATGTTGAAATTACTAATTTCAAAATTGCAAAATTATATTAGATCAGCTTTCGTCTTACAATGATTCCACTTTCCTTTATAACTTATTAACCACAACTGCCAAACTGTTTTTGAACAAAAATACCAATCGAAATATTATGCTTTCTTTTACTTCTATTTAACTAGGATTCCTTTTGACCAACCTAAATTATCATTTATAGTTTTGGATGTTGTCGTTATCGTTTTCAGATCTTTACCTTCTTCAGCCATTGCGCCAACAATCTAAAGATAGAAAATCGATTACTAAGAAAAATACACAAATCAATTGGAAAATTTGTATATAGAAATTGATTTTGAAAACTTACTTTTAATAACAGTACAGCACCTGCCAAACCACGACGTCCAACACCTCGTCCAGCAACGCTACCTTCCAGGGCTACATCATCACCAATCATTACCATTTCTGCTTCACCATCCTGAACATTCGCATGATGAAGAACATTTCAATATGTATAACTTGCATCAAATTTTGCTTTGTATTATTTAAAAACAGTTCGCTAACCATAATCAGATCAAACTTAGAACAAATTGCGTTCATTCAGACCTATTTAATGACATTTTCATTTTTGTGTTAAATACAACATTAATTTCTATGTTCGTTAAAAAGGAGAAAAAAACCTACTAGTTACTTAGTTCTCTCTCACAGAACTATGCTCACAGCGCATTAAATTTTGAGATAAAACTTAAGAACCTAACCTATATTTTCAATCATTAACAGTAGCTGACACCATATCATGCCTAGCAAAATATTATTACATATCTACAAACCTCTTTTCCTCGACTCGCATTGAATCGTTCCACAGCTAAACCAAAATTAAGTCGATCACCAGTATAATTAATAACAAATACGCCTATCCCAGCTGAAAAAATAAAGTAAGGATGAGTTTATAATATGAAATTAAAATTCACCACAAAAAACAAAATGAAAACTGAATCAACTACTCATAAACAGTGCACTTGAATTCCGAGCAATCATTTATAAAACTTTATAAATTATTTGCTTACAGCTGTTGCGAATAGCATTCAAGCCAGCAGTAATATGAGAAGTAGGTGGTGATGCAAAAATATTTCCACAAACGGCGGCCGACAGTAAACCTTTTCCAACGAAACCTACAAAATTAGATTTAAATAAAAGTCTCAAGTCTTTTCACTTCTTTTTTTTTATTGCATTTGAAGTTCTCACAAAGAATTTGGGAAAGATTTCTTCTCATCAAATATATCAGTTATATTACAACTAAAACTATGTTAGTTTTTTAGTGAATGTAAAATTTCCAGAGTATTACCTGCTGCAAATGGTTCATGTCCAGAACCTCCACCAGCAAGTAACGTGACCTGTTTTCCTCCTTTCAGCTTATCAATATCAGCTCGAATAACCACACGATGGCAACACTGAAATTTAGAAAAAAGAAAAAAAAATGCGTTTATAACAACCTAAAAACATATAGAATGCAGAAAAAGGAATTATTTACAAATAAAGTTAAGCATGTCTAATGAAAACTTAACTATAGTTTCTATGTGGAGTTTTTTTAAAACATGGTTTTAAATATGCAAAGCTTACAAAAATACAAAATTATTTAGTTCTAGATTCAGATTCCACCTATACTATACACATAAAGTAGTGTTTGTTACAAGGTAGTGAAACCCGAAATAATATTTAGCATTTCAATCTTCTCAACTGTTAACAGAGTTGCATTTTTGATTGGTCAAAATTTAACTGAAGAAGAAGAATAAAAAAGAAGAAAACATAAGCTTTACATCTAAAGTTGCCAAATTGTCGTGCGAAAGAATTAACCCATTGATACTATCGTCCACGGCACTGTCTGCACTATTTATGAATTTATTCGTCTTTTTTACTACCATTGTCGTTATAGTTTGGACTGTTGCTTTTCTTGATGATAACAAAAAATTTTGCCAAAATAAGCAATAGATTTTGGTATAAATATTTTGTCTAAAAACGCGAACTTTAACAAAATTAATGCAAAGAAAAAGTTGAACATGCAAAAAAAGATGCAGAAATAGGAAAGAAAAAAAAAATAATAGTTTTTAAAAGAAATCTTCCATCTAAAACAACAGATAAAAATAGGTGACATAAACGTTCAAAAAGCCTAATCACATAATCTTTACTGTGCTTAACTTTTGTACACTCCAATGAAATCAAATAAATTACTTAATGAATTGAGTCTTAATTAATTGAAACATTCGTAATTCAATCAATCGCGTACAGAAAACTTTCCGGAATTCGATAACACCACAAACTAATCGATATGCTATAACTGAATTTTGCTTCTTATTTCACGGATACATTCGTGAATGAAATAGAATCATCACGTGATCACAGCAGTATAAGATTGTAATATCGTACAAATCATGTAAACGTAAAATATCATACAAGTCATGTACACGTAAAATGTTACACAAGTCATGTATACGTAAAATATTAATTTCGACACAGACCACGTGAAATATTACCTAATTATAAGAGTACAAAAAAAAAAATGTGTTATCATGGATATGCGAAATATTATACAACTTTGGAAAAAAAAGCTGAACTGTCAGCATGAACGATAACACGTAACCTGTACACGCATATAAAATACTATATAGCCATACACACGCGACATCACGTGACTCACGTGCAAAATTCAACGCATCAACGAATAGATAAATCAAAGAACAACATAAAAACAGGTAACCGAAACGCATAAATCTATTCCCTCACTTTCCCTCCCTTTTCGCATCCCTCTTTTTCGCACTCTCTCTCCCTCTCTTCTCCTTTCTCTTTTTCTCTTCCTCAAAAAAAAAAATTGAGGAACTGTTGGAGGCGCTTAGTTTCATTTTTTTTTTTAAATTCCTTTTCTTAATTTTATTGAAATAGTTTAAAATTGGAAAAAGTAGTATTTATTTCTTACAACATAAATATATCAAATTAATATAATTTTATCTCAAAATATTTCTAACTAATAATTAATAATGATAATAATATGTTTAATAAAAATAAAAATAATGATAACATGTTTTATTAAATAATTTCAATTTAAAAAAAAAAAATAAATCATGATAATAACCATTCTCCTAGTAATAAAGAAATTATAAATTACAATTGTAAATAGTTTTATCAGTTTATCAAATATTTCCTTGCTGTATTTTATCAACGAATACACTTGGTTGAGCATTAAAATTTTGATAAGTTTTTCCACTAACTTTTTACAAATTATGTTGTTTTTAACTATTTTATTATGTATGTTAGAGAAAAAAAAATGTGTAAACAACGTTAGATTAGACGTAAACATAGGGAAAAAAAATCTAATGCATTATCTTATCAGCATAATTATTGAGCTATATGTTTTCATTTTTTTTTTAAATTCCTTCTCTTAATTTTATTGAAATAGTTTAAAATTGGAAGAAGTAATATTTATTTCTTACAACATAAATATATCAAATTAATATAATTTTATTTCAAACATTTCTAACTAATAATTAATAATGATAAGGAGGGGGAGAGAGTTTGTTAACTATTTCCTAATTATATTTTGTCATAAAAGGCAGTTATAGTTATTCAAAATTAATTAAATGCTAATTAAATAATATAAAATGGAGCGAACATTTATGTTTTACTTCTCCTTTATATCTATGTGATAAACATTTTGATTTTTTTTTAAAATTATTTAATCAATTTCGTTTTTAATTTTTTTTTTTCGATTAGCATAGCATAGCAATCAAATTGTCAAAGGAATAACCGATCGTAACTTCTTTCCATTTATTCTTGCCAATTCCTTTCTCGCACCTTTTATCAATCTCTGCTACTTTGTTTCTCACACTTTTTATCAATCTCTGCCACCTTGTTTCTCACACCTTTTATCAATCTCTGCTACTTTGTTTCTCACACCTTTTATCAATCTCTGCTACTTTGTCTCTTACACTTTTTATCAATCTCTGCCACCTTGTTTCTCACACCTTTTATCAATCTCTGCCACTTTGTCTCTCACACTTTTTATCAATCTCTGCCACCTTGTTTCTCACACCTTCTATCAATCTCTGCTACTTTGCTTCTCATACTTTTTATCAATCTCTGCCACCTTGTTTCTCACACCTTTTATCAATCTCTGCTACCTTGTTTCTCACACCTTTTATCAATCTCTGCCACCTTGTTTCTCACACTTCTTATCAAACTCTACTATTTTGTTTCTTGTATCTCTTATCAATCTGTATATTGTTGTTAATACCTTACCAATGTTATTTTTATCATTCCCTACAAATTTCTGCTATGATCTTTTTTTTTTAAAAAAAATTAATGGCTAATACTTTAAATAAAGAATAAATTCGACCGAAGCGAAAGTTTTATTATGAAGCATAAACAGATTTAAAAAATAATTGAAACAACAGTTTTACCACATAATTTATGCTCTTTCACACAAACACAAACAAAAGTATTAATTTGATTTTGCAAACAATAACATTAAATATCAGATCTAATCATTTCCGGTGTAAAACTGAATTTGATAACATTGATAACAAAAGCCCGAATCCAACATTTTGAACCGAGCTATTGTTATTCTCACTCATTATTATCTTCACCTTTGATCATTATTATATCATGATTTTCGTTACCATATTAAACTGTCATGTTTATTATTATTATTATTATTATTGTTATCATCATCATTTCATCATCATTATTATTATTATGTTCATCATCACCAGTAATTGTTATCATTGTCATTATTATCATCATAATAGCTACTATTGTTATTATTATCATCATCATAATCTAGTATTTCCTTGCTTTCTTTAAAATTCAACCATAAATTTTTTCCAGCTATTCTTCTTTTTTTTTTTTGCTTCAGTGATTGATAATTGTATTGGGAAAGAAAAATTTCCAACAAATTCCAAACATTTTGAATGATAAACGGAACATGTTTTTTTCTTATTAATTGATCGATAACAGATAGTGTTGAGAATGTTTCATTTATATAATCAAGACTTTTCGGAAGATACCTTCCATTAGATAAGATACTTTTCTTTCATCTTTTCTTCATTTAATTTATTCAAATTTCATCATTATGTGAAATTAAAATTTAAATTCTATTTAATCAAATACAGTATTTCCCTTCATTCTGTTCTCTTTTAATTGTATATTAAAAATATGCGTTAGCAATAAATGAGAGTTATAAATTAATACAATATGGAATGTTTATGAATTGTTGGGACAAAATGGCGATGGTATCGTCGAACTGACAGATATTTTCTTCACATTATTGCAATAAAATGTTGTACTACCTGCTGAAAATCTGCAACAAAAGAAGTAATCAAATATGAAATCACTCAAAATGGCCAATAATTTTGAAATTGTAAATAAACAAGTATCAAGAAAAGACAAAAATAAATTGAAATTGTAAATTAAATTATTTATTACAGCAAAGATATATTAGACAGAAATTAAACAAATAAATTTAATTTACACAAAATTTTAATGAAATATTTTAAAATTAAAATATTTCACTAAAAAACACACAACAAATTTCAGTTAAAAAAAAATTTCATTTAAATTAAATCTGATGAAAAACACAACAACTTTTAAATTTAATTATAAAATGTTTTATTATGAAATTACTGATTCCTTTTGTAATTTAATTTTTCATCTCTCATTTTTTCTCAGCTAATCGATAACAACCGTAATCTAAGCAGTAGTGGTTGTTTACTGATATGTGTTTCATTGATAAGAGAATAAATTTTGGAATAATTGAGCATCTTATTGTAATAAATCCTGTTACTATCATTTATTATTATTATTATTCCTTGTATTCAATACAATTTCAATATTAATTGCATAATTTATTTATTTTGCATTTTTGTTGCATTTAATTTAATTAACTCTCGTATTTCAATAAATTTATGTTCTTCAATGAAATACTTTATTTACAACTATGTTGTCAATATTTTCTCATATGATAATTCATCTTCCTTTTGATGAAAAATCAAATTTTCTGTTCAAATTTTCCATCGTAATAAATGTATAATAAAGTACAAAATAATAACTTAAAATTAAATAACAAATACAATTAATAACATTTAAATAGCTCTCTGATTGCAAAACATAAATAAACTTTTTTATTTTTTGCAATTGAATTTGTAAATTATTTATTAAAATTCATAAAAAGTATATGAAGAAGAAAACAACAAAACAAATGAATCAGTATCCGTCATACTTTTTTTCCATATTTCCTGATTGCCGTTCCGTAATATTAGATATTTCCCGGCTAATATCACCTGGTGATTCTTTCGCTTTTGGAGTGGTAATGGCAGCTTTCATTGTTGCAGAAATAGTTGTAACAATAGGCTTTACTGATTGAACCGGCACAACTGAATAATAATTCTTTTTAGTTAATTAATTTCAAATATTCCAATACAGAAAGAAAGAATAAAAACTGATTTAATTTAAATAAAATTTAAATTTAACAAATTTTTCTCAACTTCTGGAACTATTACTTACTTTTCATATCAAATTTATTGTACTTTATTTTTTTTTTATTTTATTTTCTTTATTGTTATAATGCCCACCACTGTTTTGCCTAATTTTTTGAAATTTTTTCGAAAGGTGAAAATTTTAGAATATGAAGGCAAAGGTAGTTTAAAAAAGAAATAATAATGTTACTTACTGCAAAGCAAATATCAATAAAATAAATATTTTTATTAAATAATTTCCTAAATAATTTATTAAATTTAATCATTCGTCATACTTTATTGTTACTTATTTCACCGAATATTATTGGAAAAATTTTGTTTAAACAATAAATTTTTGATATCATTGATTTATACTGGCATATTATTCATTTCTGTACATTTTAAGTTATTAGTCTGATAGTCATAATTAAGTAATTAACTTATGATTAAGGCAAAAAATTAAAAGTAACCTTTTGGGAATTGTTTGTCAACTTTTTCCTTGTTTAATGAAGGTTTAATCATATAATCGTTATCATTATGATAATAATTAGATTCATTATCATCTGCACTAGTAGTTCGAATAATATTAGTTAGCCTATTCTCGACATCATTTCTTGCCTGCAAAAGAAAACTAATAATTCATCATTTCATTTGTAAATGATTTCTATGCAAATAGCTTTTCATCTACAAATAAAACACAATAAATATTTATTAAAAAATTAAAAAAAATAAAAAAACAAATATTATATACAGAACTATCATAAAAAAGCAATTAATAAAATGATTAAGTAAATTATTGCATTACTTTTGCTTTTTTGGTATCCTTTTAAACCCAATTCATATTTCAAATACAATTTAGCAGAAATAATTTAAAATGAATAAATAAAATTGATACAGAAATTTATTTTAGCAAAACCTCTTTCAATTGTTGAGATGCTTCAATAGGACAACTAAATGAAGATTTTGATTCATCCATTTCAATATTTGCTTGTAAATTCCATTGCACATGTCCTGGTGGCTTGTCACGTTTTTTCAATTTAGGATTAATACTATCATGTTGACCGACATACTGTAATATATCATGATATTATTATAAGTAATTATAATAATTGTAAATAATAATTTTACAAATGAAATACACAAATGAAATTACAAATGAAATAATTCATCCTATAACATACTATTATAAGTAATTATTTTGAATGATAAATAATTATTATAAGAAGTAATACTATTGTAAGTAATACTATTTATTAAATTAAGTTTCAAAAAATTGATTAATTACAAATGAAATAATTCATCCTATAACATACTATTATAAGTAATTATTTTGAATGATAAATAATTATTTTAAATGATATTTTCATATTTCTATTTGATAGTATTTGAAATTATTTGAAAATTATAATGATAATAACCTGTTGAAAGCTACCACCCCAACTAGTATATCGCCAAAGACCATTTTGTTTTGCATTTTGCACTCTTTTCCTGCATTCCTCAAATTGCCTAATTCGTCGTAATCGTTCATTTTGATATTCCTACAAAGTTACATCGTCCAGAAAAGAAAAAAAAAGTGAAATTTTTTAAATTAAACAATTTTAAAACCAAAATTACTTTTTTTTGTTTCAATTTCTGGCATAAATCATAACAACAATTAAAATATAAAATACCATAATATAGCTAATTTCAATTTTATTACTAAATACCATATTCTTATCTATTATAATTGAAAAGATTATTCTTATCAAAATTTCCAATAATTTTCTTTTTATCAGCCAAAACAAACAATATAGTTAAGTTATATATGCTTTAAGTTAATTGACAAATACAAATTTTGTCTTAAATTTATTTTGATAAATCGCTTTGCTTTAAAATTTCGAATAAACACTTGCATTCGTTTCATCATTCAAATGAAAAAGAAAAAGCAAAGAAAAAAGAAAAATCTATGGAAAAGCTAAGAAATTGACGTAAATCGGAAGAGAGAAGGGAAGGGAGAAAAAAAAAATACGAATAAAACAAAACAATCAATCAATTGGTAAGGTCAATAATAATTGTTGAAGATAAGCAAAATCATTAAACATATGACTCGAGAAAATATGAAGTTAAAATGAACAGAGCAATATTAATTATAAAGTTAATTCTTTTTTTTTTTTTGTATTAAATTTTTCAAATTTGTATGAAAAAAGTACAAAATTTTTTTAAGCCATAATTTTAATAATTTTGAAGTCGAACTAAAAGTTTATTTTGTTCACTTCGAGTATTTTTTTAATACGTTTTACTTTTATAATGTAAGAATAAGTATAAATGATTATTTTGAAACGTTTCATACATGCTATTAGATGTTAAATTTGTTTGATAATATTTAAATTGCACTTTTTTTTTTTTTGCTTTTTTATTTTGAAAAAATTTATGAATTCTATTTTTATGCGGTATACTAAAATTGCATAATTAAACTTTGCATAAGTAAAATCACTGAATTCATTTTGTGATAAATTTACTACTACACTTTCTATAATTGAGTAATTTATACTTAATTACTTTGCTATCTGCAATGATTTTATTGCATATTTTCATTCCATTTTATAATTTCTACTAATGTTTTCTCCTAATTAGTACTAAAATTAATTTAATATTTATTACTTAAAAAAAAATAGGTAGGAAAATAAAAATTACCTTCAAGTATAGGCAACATTTAATAACGGTAAAAAAAATGTAAAGTTGAAATGCAGCAAGAATAAGTAACAATGTAGCTAACCACATTCGTTCCAATAAAGCAGTAAGCTGTAAGTAAAACAAAATTACTTTTTTTTTTGATTTAAAAGGATTTTTTTTAGAAAAGCACTTTTTTACGCACCAAGAAAAAAAAATCTTATTAAACAACACAATTATTGATTAGAACCAGTTTTACTCAATTACTGTTTATACTGTAAAAATCTATTGAAAATTAAATTGCACCAAATGATATGGGTGACAAATGATATCAAAAAAAAATTGGTAGTCTTAATTTTTTCTTTTTTGAAAAAATTGCTAAAATTTTCAACTTTCAGTAGTAAAATATAAGATTTATGTTATACAAATTGCTCAAAGCTTTATTTTTGTTCTTTCTTCGTTTCTTCGTTTTTTTTTTCTTGAAATTAGACTGCTACACAATTAATTATCATCTACTTTTCTTATTAAAGTACAAAAAATAAGAGTGAGGAGAAAATTTTTGAAAAATTCAAGTTAAAAGTTTTTTTTTTAAGACTTTACAAGTTTCAAATATATGCATTTTTAAGCATTCAAACTGTCAAATAATTTTTAAACATTGAAGAATTCAGTGTACAAATTAATATCAATGCTTACAGCAGTAATGATAGCAGTACTTTTGTAAGTGTTGTTATCTTGTTTAATTAATTTTTAATTTTGAATAGTAAAAATGTTATAATGAAATTAATTAGCATTACAACTAATATATTGCATCTTTTGAGTGTAAAAGGAATAGAGAAACTTTGTTTGCATACATAAAAGAAAAATTAAGTATTATATTATATAATCCATATATAAAACTGAATTTTTTAGGTTTAAAAAACAAACGTAGAAAAGAAAGTGACAAAATAATTAGAAATAGAAATATTTATTGCCTTTTTCATTTATAGTACTATTTCCAATTATAGTACTATTATTATATGATTTGATAAGGCGTAAAAGCTTAACAATGACTTTAAAAATAACTAAAAATTTTTAAAAATGCTAATAAGGTACCGAGATTTTTTAACCAAAGCAAAATTTAGAGTAGTTTAAAAAAAAAAAGAAAGAAAAGAAAGAACTAACGTCGAAAGTTTTTCTTTGTTTGTACAAATCGATATAGAAATAACTGCGCGCATAAAGAACGAAATAAGCAAGAGATGAAATTAAAAAAATGCCTTGAATTAGCAAATGGGGTAATAATAGAAACGGGGATTTCATTAAAATTCCCAGAAATAATAGTAAAACCTAAAATAAATATACATATGTTATGTGTTCTTAAAAATTTGCAAATTCCAAAATAATAAAAAACGAAAAGCAAAAATAAAAATTTCAATTATCATATAAAAATTTAAAAATAAACAATCAAATTTTTTTTATTTTGATTACCTATTATTTAATGTACGTTATCAGTAAAAAAGGAAAAAAATTCAATTGTTATATAAAAATTTAAAAAAAAGAATGAAAACAGTTTATACTGAAAAACAACAAAACAATTTGCATTTAATCGACTTAGATTAGACTAATCATAAATGATAAGTTGTATAATTTGTTTGTTAAAAAATAACAAATTAAAACAAATAATTATTGAAATGAACATACGCATATTGCAACGGTGAACAATAGCAAGGCAATAAAATAATCACCAGCAAGTGTCCAATCAAGCGCTAAAGCATTGCAATCTCGGAATAATCTTCAATATTATATATTTCAAAATTCTGATTAAATCATTATTGCATTTTTTGAAAATGTCATTTTAATTAAAATTCCATTTAAATTTCATCGAAACATTAATTATATCATTTAAAAAAAAATGCATAAATTGTCTTACTGTAGCAAATTTATGAATACAGTACTATCACGAAGTTGAATTCATTTTTGAATGAATTAAACTTCAGAAAATTTGATTGATATTTTCAGATCACTGCAATGACCCACTCAAAGGATAAATCCTTTTTCATTTACTTTTTATTCATATCGAGAATGTTCTGCTTTGTCATAGGTTTCCTACTGTATCAAATCTATAAATACAGTACTCTCATGAAATTATACTCACTTTTGCATGAATTAAACTTTCAAAAATTTGATTAGTATTTTCAGATCTCCGCAATGTTTCACTGAATGGATGAATCCTCTTTCATTCACTTTTTATTCATATCAAGAATGTTCTATTTTGTCATAGGTTTCCTACTGTATCAAATCTATGAATACAGTATTCTCATGAAATTATATTCACTTTTGAATGAATTAAACTTTCAAAAATTTGATTAATATTTTCAGGTCACTGCAATGATCAATGAATGGATTCGTATTGAAAATACTCTATTTTGGTTTTTTTTCTATGATTGCCAATGAATCAGAATTGGCACATTTTCTGCTAAGCATACCAACATCATTCATCTATGTAAAATTCTCTTTTTTTTCTCTTTCAAACAAAATTTAGGAGATTCGTTCTTTCTGCAAAAAAAGTCAAAATTTTTTATCCTTATTCAGAAAACAAATTGAAATAAAAAAAAAAGAAATGAAAACTAATCTCGATTTTACTAACAATCCATTCATCAATAATCTCTAACTGCCTTTAGTTTTATATGGTGTAAATTTATGATTGTTATTTCAATTTAAATATAAAAACTTCGGTTTGTAATTTATGTTTCTATCTGTAATACACAAACATATTGTTTACCTGAGTGTTAATTTCTCATCACAATTGAATTTTCGACTTTTGTTGATTATTTGTGTAAACATGCCGCTCAGAATCAGCGCAACAGCGATAAGCTCTATTAAGCCCAAAGTAATAATACCGAATTTGATATGCCAGCAGTTGCAACATGTTTTCACTTCTTTTGCTTTTGCAGCTGCAACTGCAGCACGCTGCGTTGTTGACATTTTCATCATTGTAAATGCAATTGCAACGATTGCATGAAGCTGTTGACACTACATATCAGTATTCATGTAATTAATTAATAAGATCTGAAATAATGAAATAGAAATGAAAACGAATATCTTTGATAGTACTAAATATTGAAATTAAAATATTGAAATCTTTAACCAAAATTATAATCTATCATTTATTCGCTATAAACTTTATCCGTCTAATCAATTATTTGTTAAAAACATATTCAGAAGTTTAATCTTAATTCATCCGAAGAAAATTGAATTTGAATATCTAAAATATATCAAATCGACTCATGTTTTTCTTATACTACATCAATTATATACTCATTCAATAAATATGAATTTTTTCATTCCTATTAAATAATAATAAATTTCTTTTTTCTGTTGAAATTTTTGTGCTCTAAAGGCCTGAAAATATACTTAGAAAACAAATGCCAGAATAAATAATAAATAAAAAAGAAATTGAAGAAATTTCACAAAATTACAAGTATTTAAATTCCTTTTTCGAGTTTAAACAACCATATATAAGTTATGGTTAAAAATGATAAAAGTTCGAAAGTCTATCAAAAAGAAATAAATTTTTGAAATGAATAATTTACACAATAAATAGGAACAATTCTGTTAAAGTTATTTTGCAATTATAAAGTGAAAAATGCTAAATTAGTTGAGGGCAAAACAAAATGTTTCATGAAATATTGTACAGCAATACAAATTCTGAAATTGTTAATTAATCTTTGATCTTTTGTTTGAAAAAAAAAGGCAAAATGTTATAATTTAAATAAAACTCAATATGATTCATTAAAAAACATTAAATGAATATTTTAACTTATTAAAATTTATCCATAAAATTGATATTTCCTATACAAAAATGCTCGGTATCTTTATAAAATTTATCAAGTAGCTCTCAAATTATTGATGTATAAAAATCAATTCTATTTTACTTTCAAAATAGTAATGATAAATTTACAATTTTTGTAAAATTTAAAAAGAAAAATTAAAAATGACGACTTCAAATTATTGATTTACACTATGAATGAACGAAAATACGAGCAAAACTTTGTACATTAACAATTTATTTATCTTTATGTGATAAAAATAAAAATAAAGACAAAACAACAACAAATTAATTGACAAATTAATGTCGTTTAGATGGAAACTTTACAAAAGTGAGGAAGAAAAACGAAAAAGAAACACGTCAACTTCACATTTTCATCTTTGCTTTTCTTCCTCTTCTTCCTCTCATCTCCCTTATTTTTAATTACTTAATCATCAAGAACAGCTGTTTAATTGGCATCAGATGAACTTTATATTGCTGTTGCTTGCAAAACAAAAAAAAAAAGATTTTTAATAGCAAGATTGTGAAGTGAAAAAATAAACAAAAATCAAATCAATTCATGTTAAGTTATTCATTTCCATTTTTCTCTTAATATTTAAAGAAGATAGAGATGAGGAATGGATGGATAAAGAGGTGACAAGAGGAAGAAATTAAAAAAGAAGCTTTGATAGCCATAATTATGTGATATATTAAATTATATTTTGAAAATATATGTATATATTAAAGAAAAAGTTTGACTTTATGATAATACTGATAATGTAATTTTTTTTTGATATTATCATATTTGATAATAATTAAATTTGTTTTATTCAATTTATCATGTTTATACTTAATTAGATCTAATTTTTTTTCAAGATAAACTTGTTAGCAATCATATATAATTGATTAAGATAACGAGGGGAAAAAATAACATAGTATTATCTTATCAGTGTATGAGTTATCAGTGACAAATGAAACTGATGGTGGTGATAATGATAAATTTTGACTGACTAAAGAGTTAATATGAAAAAAAAAAGGAAAGAAAAATGCTAAGTGAACATAAATTGTGCAAAACTTAAAATAATTGATTAACACTGATATTTCTATGGATTACTTAAAAAATATATATTATTGATATTAAAGTGATAGCTATCATTTAAACAAAATGAAAATATATCATTTTCTTTTTGCTACTTTTGTTTGGATTTTAAAATCGATTTTTGTTGAACAAAAAAATCATAAATAAGAAAAGTGGGAAGACAGAGAGAAGAGAGAGAGAGGGAGAGAGAGGGAGAGAGAGAGGAAAACGGAAATAGGAAGTGCAACAAAATCAATTCTTATCCATTATCCATTGTGGTTATTATTATTATTATTGCTATTATAATCATCATCCTTATCACTACAATGATTATGATTGCTCATTATCAGTTCTAGCATTATTATCGCTTCCTTATCATCTAACTTTATTTATTACAACTATTATTTTTTTCAATGTGCTTTTGGCTTTCTTATCTAACTTCTCTTCGTACTAGTTATCATCAAAGAATCGTATTCGACTTTTAATAAATAATTCTTTACTATTATAATCATTATCCTTATCACTGCAATAATTGATATGATAAATATATTTCATTATATTCTTTTCAATAAAAAATCAAAGGAAATTGAAATTGAGATATTTCATAAATAACCGGAAATACAGTATAATTTAATAACTTTATTTACTGATAGTTCATTAAGAAAGAGATAATTATGCAAATTTCTTCTACTCAAGAAAACATATAATGAAAAAATAAATGACAAATACACAACGATGATTATCTGTTGATGGTTTTTATTGTGTATTTATTATTTATTTTATTTAATCTCTTTTTGAATTACTGATAAGTAAATGAGAAATGCTAATTTTAGGAAAGCTATTTCTTTCATTTTATTCCGTTTCCTGATAAAAAATTAGAAAAAGTAATTTTTAATTGTATTAAAAAATGAGAGAAAGCTTCCTAAAATCTTAGATATCCGATAGTAAAAAAAATTGAAAATTTTAGGAACTGTTGAAAAATAAAAAACAACTTATATATGAGGAAGTGCAATCAAAGTGTGATAATGATAATAATGATAACAGTCATATTAGTAACCTGAGGAAGAAGAAAGGAGAAATTGAAAGATGAATAAATGATAATGAAATTTATAAGACGTGAAAGTTGGACTAAAATTCAGTTAAATAAAAATTTCTTATATTTTATTATATATATTTACTTTCAATCTCAATTTACTTCATTTTTCATCTCAAAATTTATTCCCTGCTTTATACAAGCAATTATTTAAATTATTTCAGGTTCTAAATTTTGAGCAAAAATTGGAAATGGAATTGAAAAAGTAAGCCTTCAGCTAAATAAATCATAAAATGTTATGAAAACCTCTAAGATTATTCATTAAAATTTTAGATTTTTTAAGGATTACTAAACACTTAGTAATATTACTTAATGTTGACAAATTTTCAAATTTTCAATGAATTAAAAGTATTATAGTTGAACTGTTGAATATTTCGATTATTAAACACAAATGAAAAGTTTGTGATGAGATATAGCTTAGTGTCAGTTCATTTGAGCGAAATGAAGTTTAGGATTGTAAATTGAAATCTTTAAATAGTTGATGGAGAGATTCTGTTCCAGTTCTTCCCCAAATCATCGATCAAATCTAAAGTTCGTTCATTTCTTCTTCATCATCGCCGTATAACTTCAATAATTATTTCAAATATTAATCAACTGCTGCTCTGCTTCTTTCGGATTAAATGAATAATTTTTGGTATACATAAATAAAATTTTGATTAAAATTTTACATCCATCAAGTTTAATTAATTAAATTGTTTTACAAGATAATGTAAACTTTAATTTAGTTATAGCAAAATGTATGCATTTTATCAGTTTAACATTTTAACATTATTTTTTTATAAAAAGTCTGAATGAACAGTAATATTGTGAGCAGCTTGTAGTAATAGGAAGATGAATAATCTCTCCTATTTAAGTATTATTATTTTAAAAAAAAACTTATGTATTATTAAATTGTTCAAGCTATAGAATTTTAATATTATAAAAAATATCAGGGTCATAAATGAATGAGTTTTTCTAGAATATAATTACATATGTTCTCGACAAAGTAAATTTCATAAATATGAAATTTACTTTGTCGTTTATTGCCATTAACAAAACAATTTATGATTAATTTAATTCTGTTCAATCTTAATTAATTAAATTTCGGGTTTTATTAAACATAACTGAATCAAAATTTATGTGCAATAATAATTTACGAAATGAAGAAATCAATGCAATACATAGGAATTATTTGTGATACTTAGAATTTTAAGCAAATTTATATTAAAAGTTAAAAAATACAAAATTATAGATACTGTAATCGATGATAGAGCTAGGACAATGTAGATATTCAAAAATTGATTCATATGAAACTACTGTACATTTGCTTTTTATGAGCACATTATGAAATAGATTTGAACAAATTTAAATTTTGTTCAAATTAGTTTATACATGTATTTTAATGGTTAAAGATAAATTACACTTAATTAAACTAATTAACAGATGACGCTAATAATTTAGCAATTTACTCAATTCTATTTTAATTAGTTTAATCAAAGATCGAAGTATGGAAATTTGCCATTCCTTTCAATTCATCTCTTTCTTATTACATAAAATTATTTATTCATTAAATTCGTCTTCCATTGAAGTTTTTATTTTCTTCTTGAAGTGAAAAACTAGAATTTATCTTGAAAAATTAAAATAACAAGAATTTTCTTTTTTTCACCTCTAAAATAAAAAGTTTAAATCTAATCTTGAAATATATGACTGAATAGAACACAATCTGGAATTGTTGATCATTTATTACATTTTTTTTTATAATTAGCATTATATTACTTTATGGAATTATCATTCTTTGTTATCACTTTACGAGATATATGCTAATGAATCTTGCAATAATACCTGAAAGATTTTAAAAATAACAGTGAAAGTCAACTTCTTTTATCAGGCATAGCGTGATAGAAGTAAAAAAAAAAATAAATATCATTTTTTTAGCGAGAGGAATACTAAAAGTGAAAAATGAAGGAGAAGATATGAAATTTTAAGTTAAATTAAAAGTAATTGCTGAATTTTAAATTGTTGCAGTTAAATTGAAGATATCATTGCTTCAATTTGACCTTCATTTTTTACAAGTATCATTTTTTGCAAAAAATAGAAAAGTTCACCTTTCTTTGCTAGTCACCAGTAACAGTTCAAAGTTTTATGACTTTTAGTGCATTTCAATAATTTACTAGGCATATTTCTCAAATACAACATTTGGCCATAATTCATTAAGTCCTAGGTACAACATATCAGTAAACAGTGATTGCTAGTCCATTTTTTTTTAGCCTTAAAACTTTTTCTCTGTTCGATCAATGAATGATAAAATCGTCCCTTTGGTGATCGCATATGAATCAATTATTGTCGCAGAAGATCAATTGTTATTTTAGGGGTCAATGTTATTGATTGCATTGACAAGGTCAACTTCCTGATAACTGATCATTATATCCATCCTCTTCAAGACTTATTGTATCTTCCGCAACACTTCTCAAATATTTGTTGCCGAAATGTCTTTTTAATACTTCGACTTATATTCATCATTTAATGAATCATTTTGAACTTAGATTACTGAAAAAAAAAAGAAAGCATTCCAATTTGCTAATATAATTTTTTTTTTTTTACTGATTGAACTTCTGATAACTGGTCAATATCATTTTTTTTTTCATTCTAAAAAGAAATATATTTTGACAACACTGCTAATAAAAAAAGATGCAAAAAGCATTGAAATAATGGACAATTTTATTTTAAACTAAAATTTAATATGTAATAGAAAAATTTGAATAATTTCAAAAATCCATATGTATACTTTAAGTACGAATTAGTTAGATAAAGAAAATTGTTTAGAGAAATGCTCATATTATCTTATCATAAAGATTAAATTAAATTCAAATTGTATCAATGAATAAGAGAAAATTAAATTGAACTACTACGAGCAATGTTTTTTTTTGAATTCTATTTCAAAGCATACATAAAAATTTGACAACATTTTTTTGATTGATTTTTTTTTTCAACATTCTTACATCTTCTACATTGTTACTTCATTACTCTAAGGAAAATTTTAATCAGACAAGCATAAGATCCTTTTTGTATGATTTTCTTTTTTCATTTTTTTTCAGTCAGAATTTTTATGATTTTCTTTTTTCAATGTACTTTATTGAAAGTCATCTTACAATATTTCTAATTTCCGGCAGTTCTTTTTTCTTCTTTTTTTCTTTCTTTTTTTTTTTTTAAAAAATCTTTAAAACACATTTGTCTTACTATTTTAGGTGATGATATGATGCTCAAAAATTTTTCCTTATCATCAATCTTTCATGCAATAGCCTAAAATTACTGTATTTTGCGCAAGACGTAAAATAGAAAAAAATGATTTTTTCCCATGCTATTTTATTTTACAATTTATTTTTCACATATACTATCTGTTATCCATTGATATATTTGTATAATTTTAGAATTTACTAACATTTTCAAATATTTTAATTAATTTTCTCGCTAATTTACCTGTCAAAATTATATTAGCATAGCAAATTTTTTGTTCCATTAATGTTCTTTATAGTTTATTTAGTCTATGAGCTGTATACAATTATAACATCGTTCTAATATTTCGAAATTTTGAGCTCAATAGTAAAGGAATGAAAATGTCAGTGAAGAGATCATATTACTGAAATATGAAGAACGAACCGATAATGTCAAAGATAGTTAAAAGTTGTTTGAAAATTTTAAAAAGCGATTTTTTTTTGAATCTTTTTTAAAAAAAACATATCATTCCTATTTTTTATTTCTAAAAATTGTCAAAGATAATTTTGACAATTTTGAGAAGTGGTTTTTAAATATTTTTTTCTTTAAAACATATCATTTTTGCTTTTCAATCTAAAAATAATTTGACATTTCGGTTTTTTTTTTTTGCTTGCAAACTCACTCCTATAGTTTCTTTTAGTTTCATCCCTTTATATATTTTTTTTACTTCATTTCGAAATTCTGCCTTATTTTTTCTAAAAATTTAAAAGCCAATTTATATATGTGAACAAAAGATTGAAGCAATGAGTTCTCGTCCTCGAATCTATTTTTAAATTTAGCAAATTTTAAAACTTAGTTGATCTGATCTCTTAAAAGAATACAATGAATTTGTTAAAATTCTGATTATATTTATCCAATGAAACCGTCTCCCAATTCAAGCTTTTTCATTGATATCTTTCTAAATTCTTTCTCACTAATATCATTATTTTCAAGAGTTGCCGATACAATTTTAATTTCTTAATTTCAGATTTCTAAATTATCAATGTGTCAAAAGCCATCTCTAATTAATTAATTCAAAAGACAAACAAAAAAACTAGACGATTTCAAGTGGGAAAAGAGGATAAATGGAGGACTAGTTAGGGAACCAAAAAATAATTGACCCGTTTGAGGAATCCAGGAAAAATCCGCTTGATGTACATGATTACAGGATAGAACAACATCGAAATATTTCGTGATAAATTTTATTTGACAAGCAAAAAAAGTAGTTGTTAAAGTAAGGTAGGAAGTGATTAATTTCTTAATTTCAGTTAAAATTTCTAAATTATCAATATATCAAAAGCTGTCTCTAATTCAAAAAACAAACCGAAAACTAGAGATTTCAAATAGGAAAAGAAAATAAATGGAAGAATAGTTAGGGAACCAAAAAATAATTGACCCTTTTTGTAATTTTGCTCTGATATGAAGAACTCTTTTTTTCCAGATAGCATCATCATTGGCACAAAAATATCAAAAATTTGCATCCCCATAATCAGTCCTAACAAACCTTTTAATTCTTAAACTTGTTATATTTTTTAAAAAAATTCATACAATTAAAACTCATACAATTAAGAGATACATATAATTAACGAGTGATTTGGAAAAAGGTAGAGTAGATTTTGCTGAAGAAAAGGATAGGAAAAGAAATATTCTCTCAAAATTTTCGATGCATGAAATTAGTTAAATAGATATTTTGAAATTGAAAAACTCATTACCAGCAATTTATTGTTAATAGACTAATTTTAATCTCAAATTAACTGAGTCTATCTAAAAAAATGAAAAATTTTTACAAACATAAAGTTCTAAGATCATTAAATAAACAAATTATTTATGGGAGAAAACAAACATTTCGCTGACAATTTATGAGTGTTGTCATATTGTTTGAGAGCGGTAATATGTTGTTTTGCTTTGATGTGTAAATCACAGTGACACCCTTCGACTATCGATTTCAATTCATCATAAATATTCTAAAAAAGTAATCAATCATTTAATTTATCATTGAACACTGCAAACAATTTTAATTGCTATGCTAATTTTAATCTAGTTTTGCGGCTAAAAGCAAAGCTAAATCAAAATAAAAATTAAATTACAATCGACAATTTTACATATTGGAGTGGAATTATTGTAATTTTCCTGGTTTAACTATCTAGTGAATTAAGTTGATTGTATAATTAAATATGCAAATTTATAGATTTATCAAGTAATCCAGGGAATTTCTAATCAAATCGATCTATTAAACAATATTGAAATAATTAGGAGGAATTTTGCTGATATGTACTGCACTTATGAATTAAATAATTTTTAAATTCCATCATGAAAGAAAGTGCAAATAGTTTCCTATCTTTTCTATCCAAATTTTCAATGCATTTTTTTATTTTTGATTTCCGTTTTTCACTTCCTCAAATTCATTCACAGTAACAATGATTTCAGTGAAAGAAATTATTATTAGAATTTAGTTTTGCTAAAAAAAATTTTTTTTTTGAAACTAAAATGCAGATAATTCATATCGAATTATATCATTCATACAACTATTTCACTAAAAAAAAATGAATTTTACTTGATTACTCCATCTCTAATTTTTTTCTTTTGTCAAAATGATAGAAGATTTTTTGAATTGCAACTGAGTGTATTCGTTACTAATTTTCTTGTTTAATGAGCTATTTAATTTATTTCTTACGTAATATTCAAATGATATTCATAGTGTGAGCCATCATCAAAAGTTATTTCTGATAAATTTATAAATTACTTGAGCTTATCAATGTGCAGCATCACTCATTGTAACATTTTTTTTTAGCAAGTACCGGTGATATTTTTGCTATAATAAACTTTTCAAATTGTTTTTAGAATATACTATGACAAGAAAATATTTTTAACTAATTTGCTTCAAAAGTTATAGTAGTTTATAAATTATCCTTTATTATTTTTCCAATTATAAAATTTGTTCAGATGAATTAAAGTATTTTTAATTATTATTAATTTTTTTTGCTACTTCAAAAAGCGTATGCAATTTCTATAATAAATAAGTTACAATAATAAATAAATCATGGTAATAATATAATAAATAAATCATCTAGATAATAAATAAATCATCTAAAAAATTTAATTTCGATAAATTAAGCACTGCTTCAGAAAAATTATGGACATAAAAATGATATTGGTTGTAATTTAATTTAGTTTTGCTTACAGTGTTCAATGATAAACTTGTCGCTGGAAAGCGAGGAGAAGCTGTAAATGAATGATCTCTTTGTTCATAAATTGACCTCGCTTTACACACATTATACTGTATGAGATATGTGAGAATTAAATGCATGTAATAGATATTGTAACAAAGAAATGTCTATCCTTAAACAAATTCCCTTTATTCCCAAATTCACATTTATCCAACACCATCTCTTAATTACAATTAATCATTGCTTTACAATTGTCCATTTATAGTGCGGTTGGGGTTTCAGCTCTCTTGTAATGATCAGCGTTTTATAACTGTGTAGCATCCGTGCAATATGTATAATGCGTTATTATGATGTTGATTAGTTTTATGTTAAATAAAGGTTTAATTACCCAAGTTTGAGGTGTCTACAATCAAAGAAACAGAAAGAACAGTCAAATTTTGTCACGGTTCTAGAAAAGCGACGACAAAATTTTTTGGTCCAACCAGCCAGATCCGAACTACCGCGACCTAAGGATACAATCAAACGAGAAGACGAAACACGTAGGTTTCATTCAGTTCAACTTAAAAGAAAGAAAATGAGTGTAGAGGAGACAAGAAAGAAAAGTTCTCCATCCTATCTCATCAGAAGAAATTTGCAATATCTTGAGAATACTGCAAAAAAGGCTGTTGAACAAGGAATAGAGCTGTGTGGAAAGAAACCGCCAGTGGAATTAAATTATGAAGAAACAACAGAATGGTTAAAACAACAAAAATCTGATGTTGGGAAGCAAATAATAGTACTGGACGGGATAATTTCCAAGGCGAATAAATTAGAAGAAGAATGGAAGGAATTGTTACGTTCATTAGAGAATGGTGAATGGGAGAATGATGTTACATTATACGAAGAATATTGGTATGAAGAAGAATGTCTTTTTAATTCAGGAAACAAGCTTTATAATGAAAGAGCGGCACTTCTAACAGAATTAAATAGGATAAATGAGGCACTAGTAGAAATGAAAATGAAGTGTGAAATTATTGAATCTACGCCAAAAGAAAAGAAGAGCCTAGAAGATTTAATTGAGAAGTTGGTCACTACCAGTAAGCCACCGACTTTAAATCCGGTAGAATTTGATGGCAATATGAGAATGTGGGGTCAGTACATTAGTCAGTTCGAAGAATCAATTCACAAAAGAACTGATTTAACGCCCACACAGAAATTTATGCATCTATTAAGTACTCTGAAAGGCGAAGCTAGAGAACATATAAGTGACCTCATGGTGAATGATGAAAATTATCCGCTGGCTATAAAGAATTTATATGAACGTTATGGAGATAAAAACCAAAGAATAAAAGAATTATATAAAAGTTTAGAAAAGGTTCGATATTCAAAGAAAGAACCGCACAGAATGATAAGAGAGCTTTTGAATTTATTGTCCCAGCTAAAAGGAATGGGGGAAAATATAGAAACGACACAACTGGACGTAATGGTAACCGATAGATTACCAGAAAGCATGGCCAAAGGCTTGAGAAGAATGAAACTCAGAGATCCAGAATGGACAATGGAAAACACTATCAAATACCTGAAAGAAGAGATGAAAATCGAAGAAGAATATGAAGAGAAATCACAGGAGAGAATAAAAGACCTAATGTACAAGACAAATTTGCAACGGACAAAGCCAAGATTCACAAAATGGGAAAATAACATCAGACGTACGACAGTCTGCTCGACAGTAAAACAAGTACCAACAATGTTTCCTAACAGAGCAACTCAAAAGAGTGAGTGGAATGGATTACCGCGCATCTTCTGTAAAAATAATCACTGGAATGACAAATGTGATATATACCCTACCGTAGAAAAATGATTGGAGAAGTTGAAGAAATTGAGACTTTGTGAATTATGTTTAAAAAACGGCCACTTTCAAGAAGCTTGCATGAGAAAGATAAAATGTTTTTATTGTGGATCAAACCACAACAGTGCTTTATGTATGAAACGCGACGAAGTGGAAAAGCAAGACAAAATTTCCAAAGATAGTGAAAGGACAAACAGAACATCGAAGATAGTGGCGGCTACGGTTGCCAATGATGTGATTGGAGATAATAATACTCAAGAAACGTACATGATGTGTAAAGAAGTAAGGTTAATTAATCCAGAGGAACCAGAAAAAACATCAAATGCCTTATTTTTCTTTGATACAGGAAGTGATTGTAATTATATTACGGAATCAATGGTAAACAAAATAGAATTGAAACAAACATCTGCGAGTGTGGGAATGTTAATAACAGGTTTAGTAGGCACAAAGAAATACGAAAGCCGAAAGATAACCTTCGGAGTTCAAACGTTATCCGGAAAAAAGAGGAACATCCAAGCGTACGTTGTTGAATCAATACTCGAACGCGTACCATATCTAATAAACCATGATAACGAGAAATTAGTAGAAGGAAGATGGGGGAAGCCAGATGTACTATTAGGTGTGGAGGGAATTGCGAATTTACTCATTCGGAATTCCACAAAGCACCCACCAGGATGGGTGGTTATAGAAACAGAATTAGGAATGATCAAAGGCGGCAGGCAAAAGGTGGTACAAGATGAAGAGATAGGATATAGAAACAACAAATCTTATGAACTTCAAACCATTACAAACATGTCAAAGAAGGAGTCGCAAATTTATATGGATCAGATAGAACAAACATGGAAATTCGAAGCAATCGGAATCAAAGACTTAATAACGGATTATCAGGAAGAAAAGGCGCTTGAGGCTTTTCAAAAATTGCTCGCTATAGACGAAGAAGGTAGATGTGTAGTGGGTTGGCCATGGAAAAACGAAGAAATCGTACCAGCAAAGGGATATGGATTGGCATGGGGACGACTACGATCTACAATACGGAAATTAAGGAAGTCTCCAGAATTATTGGAATATTACGACGAATATTTTAAAAATTTACTGAATGAAGGAATCATAGAAAAGATAAAGAATCAGGATGAAACGGGGCGAGTATCATACCTTCCTCATCAGGCTGTAATATCACCTCAGAAATCCACTACCAAACTTAGAGTAGTGTTTGATGCATCAGCAAAGACAAATGAGGGCCCATCATTAAATGAATGCTTATATAAAGGACCAGTAATGATGCCATCACTAATAGGAATTCTATTACGAGCCAGACAAGGACGTTACCTAGTGATAGCTGATGTAGAGAAAGCCTTTTTGCAAGTAAGCTTGTATCAGGAAGATAGAGACGTCACTAGGTTTTTATGGCTTAAAGACAAATCAAAAGAAGTAACTCAGGAGAACCTAGTTACTTATCGCTTTAAACGAGTTCCCTTCGGCGTAATATCATCGCCTTTTCTGTTAGCTGCTGTTATTAGACATCTACTGAATAAAGAAAACACTGAATTATCAGTAGAAATAGCAAAGAATCTCTATGTTGATAATATTGCAATAACCTCAGAAAGTGAGTTGGAATGTAACAGAAAAGCAAAGGAAGCAAAGGATATCTTTAAAAAGGCCAAGATGCACTTAAGAGAATTCCATGCAAACTATAACATTAATATGGACTATGAACAAGAAATTCCAAGAAATACAACGATAAAACTGTTAGGGATCGAATGGAACAACAGCAAAGATGAATTCATTTGGAACTGGAAGATTCCAGAAGATGGCCTAAATAATAAACGTCAGATATTACAATTCTATGCTGCTATTTACGACCCACTGGGACTATTATGTCCACTCATACTTCCATGGAAATTGTTAGTTCAAGACTTATGGAAGAAGGGTATGTCTTGGGACGAAAATTTAGAACCTGAAGAAATGAGACGCTGCATGGAATTAGAAAAGGCGTTCCGGCAACAGAAAATCATAAAGGTATCGAGATGGACACCACAAGAATGTTCCGAGATACATATATTTGTAGACGCATCTCAAAGAGCTGTTGGATTAGCAGTATACTCACGTAGAAGCAATAGCACTCCAGGTGAACCAAAACTAATATACGGGAAGACAAGGTTAGTTCCAAAAAGAGAAAGTAGGAATAAGTCAGCCAGTATTCCTAGATTAGAGCTACTTGCTGTAACAATTGGGGTAAGAGTACTGGAATTCATCAAGCAAGAAATTTGTGTAGAAAAAACATATTTATGGACAGATAGCGCTTGTGTCCTACATTGGTTAAGAAAACCGCCGATAGGATCCAAGTATATCTCAAACACAATTGACGAGATAAAACGAAGTAAAGATATCGAATTCCGTCATGTAAGATCAGTCTGTAATCCAGCAGACCTAGCGTCACGAGGACTTCTCCCAGAAAAGTTGATAGAAAAATCGTTATGATGGAATGGCCCATCATGGTTGTCGAAACCAAAGGAAAGATGGCCAGAGGATGAAATCATGAAAGAAAACATCATGAGTGTGTGTATGGCTATGGGACTGATGGAGGAAGAAACAATACAATCAGAACAAGTTTGTACAACCTTAATAGATGTGGCCCGGTTCTCA
Source organism: Wuchereria bancrofti (assembly GCA_005281725.1). Classification (NCBI taxonomy): domain Eukaryota; kingdom Metazoa; phylum Nematoda; class Chromadorea; order Rhabditida; family Onchocercidae; genus Wuchereria; species Wuchereria bancrofti. Next base: position 10,256,129 of record SSBO01000009.1, read on the forward strand.
TCCTTACGCAAATTGATGAGAACAATATTGTACGTCCTCCGGTTCATCGCGAAGGTGTCAAAAGAAAAGATACGAAGTTTGATAGGATTTTCAAAAGAGAATTTTACTTCTAAAGAATATGATAGAGCAACGAAAATAATAGTTAAAATGGCACAGTTAAACATAACTCGAAAGGAAATTGAACACTGGGGTTTAAAAAAGGACCAGAATGGAATCTGGAGATGTGTTGGAAGGCTTAGAAGAACTATGCCCGAAATTGAAGACTTCCCATGTTTTATCAATAAAGGAAAGTTTGCAGAATTAATAGTGAAGCATTATCATGAAAATTCATTCCATGCAAGTGTACACTACACTTGGAGCAAGATGAGAGAGCGGTATTGGATCCCACATGGACGATCATATATTAAGAAAATCCTGCGAAAGATTTGCAAAGGTTGTACTATGTGGATAGCTAAGCCATTTGAACAACCAGACTTCCCTCCTTATCCCATCGCTAGAGTCGCAGGAACAAGACCGTTCGATACAGTCGGTTTAGACTTGTTTGGACCGATTATAATAAAAGAGAATCATGTGATTACCAAACGATGGGTGGCTTTATTTACATGTCTCACGATTCGAGCAGTGCATCTCGAAGTAATAGAAAATATGTCTACTGAACAATGCATACAAGCATTTAGAAGATTCATAAGCAGAAGGAAACAACCGAAATGCATAATTTCGGATAATGCCAAGAATTTTATAGCAGCTTCCAAAATACTTATAGAACTAAGCACTGTAGAGTGCGAAACAATGGAGTGGGAATTTATTACGCCAGGCGCCCCTTGGCAAGGTGGCGTTTATGAAAGAATGGTAGGTGTAGTTAAAGGAACTTTAAGAAAGGCCATAGGTAAAAAGTTTCTTAACAATGGAGAACTAATAACTCTCATCGCTGAACTTGAAGCTATCATCAACGAAAGACCTTTGGTAGATATTGAAGAAATAGGTCTAGTATTGAAACCTGGAGATTTTCTGAATCCAGGCTCAGCTAAAGGAGAACATTTAACGGAAGACAACGTTTATCGTAAAGATAAAACGATATGTAGAAAAGAAAATTTACAAATAGATGCATTAGCGCATCAGTACAAGAATACATGCAAAAGAATTGACCATCTATGGAAAATATGGAGAGAAGAATACTTAGAAGAATTAAGGAAACGGGCTCAACGTAAACACCGAGGACCTCGAAGCAAAATTCGAAGAGAACCCGAAATAAATGAGTTGGTATTATTGAAAGGAGATTGTCCCAGAAATAGTTGGAGAATGGGAAGAGTCGCCAGACTCATTAGGGGCAAAGACAGTATTTGTCGATCAGCGGTTGTAAAATTAGCTAACAGAAAGGAGTTGGTGAGAGCAGTAGGACATCTCTATCCCTTAGAGGTCTCCGACAAATAAAGAAGTTGAAACAATAGCTCGCCTCGGGAGTGTCGCTGGAAAGCGAGGAGAAGCTGTAAATGAATGATCTCTTTGTTCATAAATTGACCTCGCTTTACACACATTATACTGTATGAGATATGTGAGAATTAAATGCATGTAATAGATATTGTAACAAAGAAATGTCTATCCTTAAACAAATTCCCTTTATTCCCAAATTCACATTTATCCAACACCATCTCTTAATTACAATTAATCATTGCTTTACAATTGTCCATTTATAGTGCGGTTGGGGTTTCAGCTCTCTTGTAATGATCAGCGTTTTATAACTGTGTAGCATCCGTGCAATATGTATAATGCGTTATTATGATGTTGATTAGTTTTATGTTAAATAAAGGTTTAATTACCCAAGTTTGAGGTGTCTACAATCAAAGAAACAGAAAGAACAGTCAAATTTTGTCACGGTTCTAGAAAAGCGACGACAAATATCATAATTAACATCACAAATTATCACAAGTAAAGGTTCATTTGTAATAAGTAATTAACAGATAAAGTTTTAAAAAAAAAATTCAAAATTAAATTACTCAATGTAAGGAATTGTTAATCATTCAATAATATTAGTTAATATTAAAGATCAAATAGAATAATGAAAACAAATTGCAACAGAACTATATTTTAAATCATTTTCAAAATAGCACTATATTATAATTGCCAACAAAAAAATTATTACGTCTTGGCCAGTATTTGCAATTTAATTCTTTCATAAATCATTTTTAAATTATTCATATAAAATGGGTGAAAAAAATAAGAAAGAACGAAAAAATTATTCGAATTTTAGAAAATTTCATAATTTTATTTTTATTGACTTGATACTTATTACGCTTACTTATACTTAATCTATTTTATTTTACTAGGCGAAATATTTATTATTATGCATAATCATTTCCAATTAAAATAGGTTTCTAAATTTAGATAATTTCATATATTTTTATATTTTGTAACTATACGTGCGTGAAGTACCGTAAAGCGACGTTTCAAATGAGATTATCAAATTTTAAATGAGATTTTTTTTTTTAAATGACTTTATTACATTCTGATTTAATGTGTCAACAATTTATTTTAGAAAGATAATCGATAATGATAAGCAAAATGATCATTTAATATAATCTCAAATATTCAATGAGATAAGATTCAAATTGAAAGTAATCAAAATAGCTGAATAGTTGGGATGCAGAAATATTCTTTTATAAAATTAACCTAAAAATTTTGTTATCTATTAAAAAATATTCAATTCTAACTTTCTTTTTCTCATTTTAAAATATGCTATCAAAATCAAAAGTATATCATTCATTCTTATCTTTACAGAGAATTGAATTAATAATTTGAAATTTTTACACGAATAGTAATTTGTATTAATAAATTTGGATTCAAATACCATCCAGTGTTTGACATTAATTGAAAATAACCGTGCCAACTACACTATCAACAAGTAAGTCGAATATTTCAATTTTAAAATTTTTAATTCAGTAATTTTGCCGTATAGTAATTGTTAAATTATCATTTATTAAATTCATCAGCCAAAAAAATTATTATTATTATAATTTCATTTCATTCAAAAAATGAGCAAAAAAATTTGTTCAATATTAGCATTTGCTTCTTTTTCAAATTTTTCTACAAATTTGATATTTCTTCAAATGATATTTTTTTCGAAAAGTGACAAAATTTTGAAATTATTAAATATCATTTTTTAGCTTTTTTTTGTTCTCTTAAAGCATATCAAATTAATGGCTTCAAGTAATGGAACATTTTATTCTTATTTTAATTACTTCTTATTTTAATTTTAGTATATTTATTTAATTAGTAAACTTAGTAAATTACTTGAAACATTCTTTTTTGTTATATTTTTGCATGAATTTTTGCAATGAATCATATTTTAAATGTACCAAAATATCACACAANGAAAAAAAGAGTTCTTCATATCAGAGCAAAATTACAAAAAGGGTCAATTATTTTTTGGTTCCCTAACTATTCTTCCATTTATTTTCTTTTCCTATTTGAAATCTCTAGTTTTCGGTTTGTTTTTTGAATTAGAGACAGCTTTTGATATATTGATAATTTAGAAATTTTAACTGAAATTAAGAAATTAATCACTTCCTACCTTACTTTAACAACTACTTTTTTTGCTTGTCAAATAAAATTTATCACGAAATATTTCGATGTTATTCTATCCTGTAACTATGTACATCAAACGGATTTTTCCTGGATCAACAGAAAAAAAAAACCGGCTATGATTGGTAAATCATTTGCGATTGTCCTATAATGTCTAAGAAGAAACAAAGCTCTCCCAAAACAAAATAAACCACTCATTTTTCTTCCTACTAAACAAACGAAAAGTTTTTGGAGTATAATGACTGGTTTCCGTTAATTAATTGAACCGACAGTAAACCACCAATTAATAATAATTATTATTATTCTCGACAATTAACAAAAAATACACATTAGAAGAATACTACTTGTTGGAACATACAATAATAAAAAGATCAAGATCATTAAAGATTATCTAACTAATAAGGCTTATTCAAGAATGTTTAGACTCATTCATAACAATTTCAAATCTATAAATAAAAATATTCGATTAACTGAGATATTTTTTGGTAAAAAATAAAATTACTGATTGCGAAAGAAATTTCGATAATACTACAAATGTTTCTGCAGAGTAAAAAAAAAGGTTTATACAATGCTAGTATAATCATTGCTGCTTTGCAGTGGGTTTCTAAAATCTTTCCAAGGAATAGTTTAAAAATATTGAATCATTTAGATTATTTTGAAGATTTCAATTCAAAATATGGAATCGTACAAAATTAAAAATAATGGATCGCAATAAGAAACTTACTTTGATAACTGTTTACAACAAATAATAATGTGAGGCAATTGTAGCAATTTAAAATCAAATAGCAATAAAAATTAAGCAATTTCAAGTAGCAATTAACAAACATTTGTATTTCACAATCGATGAACTGTCAAAACTAGCAGAAAGTGACAACTCTTGATCTTTTGAAAAACGAGATTTGAAAAAAAAATGAAGATTTAAAAAAAATGAAATTTGGAAAACTAAGGAGAAGACATGACTCTGGATAAAGAAAATAATGGCGAAGTCATTTCATCGCTTCATACAAGAATTAATAGCCTAATATGATATTAAAAAAAAGTATACTTAGTGGAATCGATTTAGGATGAAATTTAAAAAAGTTCTATTGATCATAACCAAAAGTATTTATAGACTAATAGTAACAGAATATATTTTTCAAAAAGAGATAAAAAAATGTCCATTTGTGAACATGAACAGATAAATTCATAATGTTCAATTTGTGTTTTATATAAATTTCATTCAAAATGGAAATAATAAGATATTTACATGCTTTCGTTACGTATCGATTATAACCAAAAGCATTTATAGACTAATATTTCAAATTTTCGTAATTTCTGCATTCTATTATAAATTATAACATTTTTAAAGCATATTTCAAACTTTTAAAAATGTTCTAAATCATTTAGCAACTTTTAACATTTACAGCCAATAAGAAGACTCAAAATTTTGTGGATTTTGTGGAAGAAGGCATTTTCAGAAGTTACAAACAACTAAAAAGTTTAATTTATTTCCGGAATATAAAGGCTTTGTCGTGAAATTTGCGGTTCAGTCTGAATATAACTTTCGTATGCTCAAAGGCCTTCCTTGTTTGTTATTGCAGTTGGTGTAGATGAATGCGTTGAATGATAGGTCTGTTGTAACGATTTTATTCGCTAACAACCACAATATATAGGTATTAATCTATAGCAAAAATATAATTTCATAGAATATTTACGAATAAGATGAAAATGGATAAATTGGTGGGAAAATGGACAGAATTGTGAGAGAGGGAGAGCAGCTGAATTGTAGCTTACTGGTAAGGAAAAAAACTGTTAGAACTGATTGAGACAAAGGATTTAAGTCCTTATATAGTGGGCATTGACTTGCAACAAGAGCATGATTATTAAGTGAGAGCTATCAAATGATCTTTGCTCTTCTATATAGTAAGAGATGGGTTTTAATATTGTAGCTTCCCAAAGGATGACTATTAGCTTAAAAGATTTTTACCAAAGGAGTAATTTTTAACGTATTAAACAATGTGCATACCCTTTGTTAACAAGATGAAAATGTCGAGACAAGCAGATAAGCTCAAGTACAGTGGAAAGATGAGCGTTGAAATAGTGATTGCTTCATGATGTATAATTTGAAACATTTTACATTTCTAATATTCAATTAAGGCGAATTTTAGTATTATGGATTAATACAATTTTGTCGATATATTTTGTTATTTGGAGGTTAGCGAGATTATTTCGAGTTTCGCGACAGATTTTTCTTTGACAAACCAAAGGTTGAAAAAACATAAATAGAGTAAAAATTTTTCTGAATATCCTAAGCAGTTTGTCGGAAAAGCTTTCCAGTAGTAAATGTGTCCTTATTGTTGTACAGTAGTAGGAAAGAAATGAATAAAGTAAATTTTAAATTATACCAACAGTACATTAAATTTTCACTTATTGTCATACTTTCACTCTACTACACCGTATCACCGTTTCCTGAAGTGAATTGAGCTTGTACCGAAACGAACCGAATAAATTTGTATCGGAGAAATTGAACAGACAACGGTTTTAACTTCCTTTTACAAGTGCACAAAGCGCATTATTGCAGTGAGTAAAGAGCTGTCACTGCTAGATTATCTCATTCCTTTGTATAGTACGGTAGGCGTATACAGTATTACGTGAATTGCTTGTGAGAGTCTGTCAGATTAGAAAAGCTCTGTAATATTTTGGTATTGCAAGTAGAATTATTTCACAACAAAGTTAAATGAATGAAGATTTTACCACCTTTTAACGATGAAACAGAAATTTGACTGTCAGACTGGAAAAGAACAAGTAAATTGGTAGCAATTTTTACATATATGTAAGCAATGCACATAGCTTAGCTATAAATGGGAGATGAAAATTGGATAAATAGTTTCTCTCTCACTTGAGATATAAAACTGAAAGTTAGTGCGGAATCCAAAGACAAAATATCAGTTGCTATTTGCTAATCTTAAAATCATTTTATCAGCTAGTAGGAAAATGGTTTTGCTGATTATAATTGAGGTTTTTTTAACAGTTCATCCTCAGGAATTAAACAAAAACTTCAATTGCTACACTATTTGGTTCGATCAAGCTGTTAGTGTATTTCCTGCAAACAGTTTCTGAATCCTTTTCCAAAAATAGAAATAGTACAAAAGTGGATGAAAGCGTCATTTTCACTGCTTTCAGTTAGAGTACACGAAGTAATATACATTATTTTATTTTTCATTATTTGCCTATCACATATTACAATTTCATCCTATTTTATTAGATCAAGAACGTTCCTTGCGAGAATCATTAAAGGTTCGTTTCTTGCATCGCTTATTCCATATTCCATTGCTGCAATAAACGTATTATCATTGTCTTTAGAATTTACAAAGTCTTTGTATGTAACTTTTGAAAAACTAATAAATTAAGAATTAAACAAAATTTTCCAGAAGTTACTGAAGAGAGATGCAGTTCCTGCATGAATACCAGCAGTGACGACAGTTTTTCTTCAACTACCTAAGAACGCACATTACAAAATGATAAAGGATTTTTTAAATTTGTAACACCAAATTCAACATCAAATCCATCCCTATTACCTTCTGAATTTTGGATTTTGTATGAATTAAGCGGTTCCAATTTTGCCATCACTACTTCGCTTTCAATCTCCAAAAAGTCTGGTTTACACTGACCATTCACCCAAATCTTGTCTCGATTACAATCTATGCTATCAACCGCACCTAAAACTTTTATAATCTCTACGAATAAAATTACCGAGCCAGAAAAAAAATTGATTCAATCTTTTAAGAAAAAATTATTCCTACATTCACAATTAACTGATTTGAAACAACTTAAAAACTTACTGATTTTTTTAATACTATTCTCAGTCTGTAAAATTTCATACAGATAATATTTGGCAGAAAAATTGAATTGAAAAACGGCGAGAAAAACGGAAAACTTACCCTTCATTACGAAATCTGCAGCAACGGCCACAACGCCACCACCCATACCATCATCCCCACCACCCATCATACCACCACCATCACCACCCATCATACCATCACCCCCACCACCCATCATACCATCACCCCCACCACCCATCATACCACCCCCATCACCACCGTTCATACCACCACCATTCATACCACCGTTCATCATACCACCACCGTTCATACCGCCACCGTTCATACCACCACCACCGTTCATCATATCACCACCACCGTTCATCATACCACCATCACCACCGTTCATCATGCCACCACCACCGTTCATCATACCATCACCACCACCGTTCATCATACCACCACCACCGTTCATCATACCATCACCACCACCGTTCATCATACCACCACCACCGTTCATCATACTACCACCACTATCGTTCATCATACCACCACCGCCATCCATCATACGATTAGCAGGTTGCATTGGTGCATTACTGCTGGTGCAGAAAATAATATAAACAAAGAGTAAATGTCTTCTTGCCATGATCGTATTTGGTCAGCAGAATATCATATTTCTTTACTCTGAAGAAACTCATTTATTTGAGTTCACATCAGTATTATAGGCAGATAGTTAAAAAGTTTCAGTCAATCAAAAATATTACCTAGTGGAGAAAATAGATACTGTCTAAAATGAATTTTTCAGGCAATGATTTTTTTTTTTTCGCTTTCTGATATTATAAGTAATGTGTTGTTTTATTTTAATCAAATTAAATTATTGTAAGTCAAAGAATTCATTGGAAAAAATTGAAGCCAAACATAGTAGATTTCTTTATCATTGATCCTCGATATACCTATAGTACATGTTATGTTCTTGGATTACCTATTGTCCTACGATTTATTTTCCTAATTAGTTACTTCGCAGAATTGTAAAAGTAAAAAAGAGCCTAGTGAAAGGTTTACCATATGATTTTTACAAACAGTTATGTGATGGATTGGAGTGCATAAAATGTAATAGTAAAAGAAAATTAATGATAGATAAATCAAAAATTTCACTTTTTATATTTCGGCAATGGCCTGTTTTGGAGTGAATTTTATCCTGCATAGTAGACATGTTTGAGCGATACACGTTTTTTTGTTCTACGATTTAATTATTTGTCGCATGTTTAAAAGAGAAAGGAGGAAGAATGAGTGGATGGATTGTATAGAATGGATAGAAAAAGGCTGATATTAACGGAAGCAAATACTACCCTTTGAATTGGTTAAACTTTTCCTTCCCACTGGAATTTGTAAATTGTTTGCAAATTTATCTCTCTATAGTGACAGTTTATCAACAAATATCCTTTCTTTCAATTAATTTAATGATGTTAACATTTGCTTTTCCATACTCTTTTTATTAACGACATGCAAACAGAAAATAACTTTCATAAAGATTCTGCGTTTACAAAAAAATTTTAGAAAAAAGCAAAGTTGTTTAAAATTCCTTTACTTTAAATTTGTTGCTTGTTTAAAATTTTCAACCACGCTGAAGAAGAATGAAATTTTATATGTGAAGCAGCGTAGTTTGCATAAAAAAACTAATTGTGTTTAATTAAACTGATACGATCGGTTACATACTATTACAGAAACGAACTTGTCCTAATGAACTTGTCACCAGCAACACAGAAATGACAAATCTCACTTTCTCCTAAAATTTTGTTTAGAAGATAAATTTATAATATAAATGTTGAAAGAATTGGATGTGCTATAATGCATTTATTAAATATGCTTGAAAAATCATCACAATATGGAAATTAATTAGCTAACTGATAGAAGCCTTGGCAAAAAAAAGAACACAGTTATAAAGCGGTGGACTTTTCGATAAAATCCATAAATATTACTGGAAATCGAAGACATTGACGAAAACATTGAATTCGAGAATGCAAACCCTTGTTACCTAAAAGTATATAATACTTACACATTCTCGATCAACTTTTAAAAAGAATTATTAAAATGATCAAAAAATAATCAAAAAAAAAGTAAAGCATATGTAAAAGCAATTACAAAATTAAAAAAAATACGGTTAAAAGAAATCCATAATGACAGGAAACAATTAGTAATAACATAGACAGAAAGAATTCCTATTTAGAACGAAGCCGAATATTGTGAATCATATAATTTTCAAACAAAAAATAATCTGTAAATTTCATCGAGAAGGAAATGTTTAACCAATTCAAAATTGAAATATTTGCTTCCGTTTATACAAATCTCTTTCTATCCCTTCTATCAGCTCAATAACTTAACAGCTCATTCTTCCTCCTTTTTCTTTTAAACATGCGACAAATAATTAAATTGTAGAACAAAAAGACATGTATCGATCAAATATGTCTACTATACGAGACAATAATCACTTCAAAAGAGGCCACTGCCGAAATATAAAAGGCGCAATTTTTAAATTATTTACCATTTATTTCTTGACAGTTACATCTTTTACATTTTAATCTATCACAACCACTTGTAAAAACCGTGAATTAATCTTTCATTGAGCTCTTCAATTTCACTTTTCCAATTCTACGATCAGAAAATTTCGGCGCAGGATTGTAAGTAATTCGAAAACAAAGTACTCCTTATCGATGTGTTGGGTTTCAATGTTAGGATAATCTAGAATGTTTTCTCTTAGGATCGGAAAGAATGATTCGACATTTAGTACCATAAGTAGATTCGTTATCATAGATCAACTTAAATTCATTCAGCTCTACTCCCACTTAAATTTCCTTCAATAGATCTTTGACTATATCAATTTACACCAATAGATTCTGGACTTACATCGATGTCGCACAATCTTCCATGTTTACTTTGTTGTTATCGGAAACATTTCCACATTTATGTAGTGTTTATAAAATCAAAAAGTGAACGAAAAAATCATTGGCTGAAAAATTCATTTTAGGCAGTATCTGTTTCTTTCTTTTAAATAACATTTTTAATTGACTGAAACATTTCAACTGTCTGCCTCTGATACTGAATGCGAATTCAAATAAATGAGTATCTTCAGAGTAACGAAATATGATATTTTGCTGACCAGATACGATCATGGCAAGAAGACATTTACTCTTTGTTTATATTATTTTCTGCACCAGCAATAATGCACCAATGCAACCTGCTGCTGTCAGGGATGAAGGTGGTGCGGTAGAGGATGGTGATATGGACGGTGGTATGATGGATGGTGATGGTGGTGGCGATGGTGGTGGTATGATGAACGGTGGTGGTATGATGAACGGTAGTGGTGGTGATATGATGAACGGTGGTGGAGGTATGATGAACGGTGGTGGTGGTGGAGGTATGATGAACGGTGGTGGTGGTGGAGGTATGATGAACGGTGGTGGTGGTGGAGGCGATGGTGGTGGTATGATGGGTGGTGATGGTGGTGGTGGTGGCGGCGATGGTGGTGGTGGTGGCGATGGTGGTGGTGGTATGATGGGTGGTGATGGTGGTGGTATGATGGGTGGTGATGGTGGTGGTGGCGATGGTGGTGGTGGTATGATGGGTGGTGATGGTGGTGGTGGCGATGGTGGTGGTGGTATGATGGGTGGTGATGGTGGTGGTATGATGGGTGGTGATGGTGGTGGTATGATGGGTGGTGATGGTGGTGGTATGATGGGTGGTGATGGTGGTGGTGGCGATGGTGGTGGTGGTGATGGTGGTGGTATGATGGGTGGTGATGGTGGTGGTGGCGATGGTGGTGGTGGTGATGGTGGTGGTGTTGTGGCCGTTGCTGCAGATTTCGTAATGAAGGGTAAGTTTTCTGTTTTTCAATTCAATTTTTCTGCCAAATATTATCTCTATGAAATGTTACAGACTGAGAATAGTATTAAAAAAATCAGTAAGTTTTTAAGTTGTTTCAAATCAGTTAATTGTGAATGTAGGAATAATTTTTTCTTAAAAGATTGAATCAATTTTTTTTCTGGCTCGGTAATTTTATTCGTAGAGATTATAAAAGTTTTAGGTGCGGTTGATAGCATAGATTGTAATCGAGACAAGATTTGGGTGAATGGTCAGTGTAAACCAGACTTTTTGGAGATTGAAAGCGAAGTAGTGATGGCAAAATTGGAACCGCTTAATTCATACAAAATCCAAAATTCAGAAGGTAATAGGGATGGATTTGATGTTGAATTTGGTGTTACAAATTTAAAAAATCCTTTATCATTTTGTAATGTGCGTTCTTAGGTAGTTGAAGAAAAACTGTCGTCACTGCTGGTATTCATGCAGGAACTGCATCTCTCTTCAGTAACTTCTGGAAAATTTTGTTTAATTCTTAATTTATTAGTTTTTCAAAAGTTACATACAAAGACTTTGTAAATTCTAAAGACAATGATAATACGTTTATTGCAGCAATGGAATATGGAATAAGCGATGCAAGAAACGAACCTTTAATGATTCTCGCAAGGAACGTTCTTGATCTAATAAAATAGGATGAAATTGTAATATGTGATAGGCAAATAATGAAAAATAAAATAATGTATATTACTTCGTGTACTCTAACTGAAAGCAGTGAAAATGACATCCACTTTTGTACTATTTCTATTTTTGGAAAAAGATTCAGAAACTGTTTGCAGGAAATACACTAACAGCTTGATCGAACCAAATAGTGTAGCAATTGAAGTTTTTGTTTAATTCCTGAGGATGAACTGTTAAAAAAATCTCAATTATATTCAGCAAAACCATTTTCCTACTAGCTGATAAAATGATTTTAAGATTAGCAAATAGCAACTGATATTTTGTCTTTGGATTCCACACTTGATTTTTGTTTGAAGAAAATAAGTTAGTCTTCAGGAAACAATTTCTTTATTAATACGTGAATGACTTAGACGGTTGCAAACTGTGTCGGAAAAAAACCGAGCAGATTGATAATTACAGACTGTAAAAATAGAAATTTGCAGACTAGAAATTATCCTATTTTGAATATTTCTTAGATAAATAACTTTCAGTTTTACATCTGAAGTGAGAAACTATTTATCCAGTTTTCATCTTCCATTTATAGTTAGGCTCTGTGCATTGTTTATAATTTTGCAATCAATAAACAAAAAATATGTGTGTTACTTTCCTTCAAATTTTTAATATCGATGTGAAATTCATTTCAATTCATTAGCATACAATTTTTGAACAAAATCTATAACTTTCTTTTTTTTAAAACTATATGCTGAATGACGAGCAAATTCAAAGATATATGAAACATTCATAAATAATCATTTGCTCTTACAAAGTGGAAATGAGAGAAGTTACTTTTAAAATATTCCTTTAATGATAATTTCATTTATCATTAAATTATTATTTGTGACAATAAACAATTATTACACATTCCAAAAAGCTCAATTATTGCTACAACATCATATAATGATCCTTATTCGAAGCAAATAGTTATTGAGGAATTGAAAAAAAAATGAAATTTCAAAAAAGCATGAAAACTGATACTATTCTTTGGGAATTTATTTGAAAAAAAATATGTAAAACATTTATCAAAGAAGAATTAAAGAGGAATTTCAACTAATTGCTACGAATATCCATCTCACAAACAAATCCTTGATCTGGATACTGTAAGTCAGAGCAATCAGTTACTAACCATTTTCCGCTATGTATTACCGTATTGATAATCACACAACCTATCCGTGGTTCCGGTTCTCCTTTATTCCAGTTAGTGTAAATCACAGATTCACCACTTTGCCATTTCAAAATACCATTAATATCTTTAATTAAACCAATCCAATATGTACCATTACCGCCTATATCATAGATATCTGAAATAGGAAGTTTTTTATTGAATAAAACTTTAAATAATTTCACTCAGCTTTTAATTCTGAAATTTTGATCTAAAAAAAAGTAATGAAAGGGCAAAAATGCAAAAATAATTGTTGGGTAAATAGTTTATTCACGGGCAATGTAAATGGTGTTAATATTTTGTTTATTAGTATTAGTATTTCAGGTTATGTGGCCTGATATTGCAATTTATATATTGAAATTGCTCACAATTCACATAATTTGCTTGTTGAGTGTCTCTAATTGTAACCAAATGAGCACCCGCTTTTGCGCAATAATCAGATCCGTCAAAATGAGTGAAACGACCGTGAACCTTAAATGATCAGATGAAGTAGAATTTAAACGTTCTCCAAAGTATAAATGGATGAATTTATTTGAAGTAGGAAGAGTAAAATTATTTGTTAAAAATGAAAAGAATACCGGAAGATAACACTTCTGCCTAAATTGCCACCATGGATTGTCACAGAGTTCTGAAATAAATGTTTTTTATTACTAATTTATAAAAAATTTTATCCATGGAAATATCTAAAAGATGCAAAGTATGGATGATAGATAATGCTTCAAATTTGAATTACATTATAAGAAATCAGAAATCTTCTAATTATCAGGTTTAAATAATAAAGAATCAGTAAGAAGTTTTTAACTAAGGCATATCTGTCACAATCCTAGCGGATCGTAACCTCCTGCGCGATCCAGTAGGTACTATAACAGAGAAGATTTCTTTCTATAAGTAAGCCTACAAGTATGAAGAATAATTTTACTATTTCTACCATTTAACTATTTTACATTGCGATCAATGCCATTCTAATACTGAGCTTATTTTTATAGAAAAATTAATTGAACTCCAAGCCAAAAACAGTGCTTTTTATTAAAATCAGGCTTCCTGCTTCATACTGCTTAGAATGTGTGTTCCGAAACACTGCTGCGAAACTCCAAATAACTTACAAATATATCAACAAAATTGTATTAATCCATAATACTAAATTTCGTTTTAATTGAACATTAGAAATGTAAAATGTTTCAAATTATACATCATGTAACTAATCATTATTTCAACGCTCATCTTTCCACTGTACTTGAGCTTATCTGCTTGTCTCGACATTTTCATCTTGTTAACAAAGGGTATGCACATTGTTTAATATGTTAAAAATTACTCCTTTGGTAAAAATCTTTTAAGCTAATAGTCATCCTTTGGGAAGCTACAATATTAAAACCCATCTCTTACTATATAGAAGAGCAAAGATCATTTGATAGCTCTCACTTAATAATCATGCTCTTGTTGCAAGTCAATGCCCACTATATAAGGACTTAAATCCTTTGTCTCAATCAGTTCTAACAGTTTTTCCCTTACCAGTAAGCTACAATTCAGCTGCTCTCCCTCTCTCACAATTCTGTCCATTTTCCCACCAATTTGTCCATTTATCCATTTTCATCTTATCCGTAAATATTCTATGAAATTATATTTTTGCTATAGATTAATACCTATATATTGTGGTTGTTAGCGAATAAAATCGTTACAACAGACCTATCATTCAACGCATTCATCTACACTAACTACAAAAACAAACAAGGAAGGCCTTTGAGCATACGAAAGTTATGTTCAAACTGAACCCCAACTTTCATAACAAACACATTAAAACCATCTGTACCGTACCGTACCGCACCGTACTAAACCGTAATCTCTATCTCGTCATTTGCACATTACTTATTGGTTTTGCACTCCAGAATGCCTTACTCATTCATTTACTGTAAATTCATTTATTTCATTTACTCTAATTTACTCTAAACTGAAAGAATCAGAATTGCTTTTTCATTCCTCATGTTCGTAAATTTGATTAATTTCTTACCTGTATAAGATTGAGAAATATGGCAGAGTCCATCCCGGCAAATTTCTGATTTTTTGCAATCTGCACTACTAGCACATCCTGAAATACCCCAAATTTTAGCCAGATTTTAACTAATGAAACAGAGAAAGTTTAATCAATAGTGCGCTTCTCTCCGATACAATTTCATAATTTTTAACAAACTTAAAAAAAAATCGATCAATACCATAAAGACCAAATTAGGGACAAATTTTGGCCAAATTTTGGCAATAATATATGCACAACAAAATATTCATCAATTGCGCATAGCTATTGAAGATTACATTGTCTATTCGTATAGAATCAAAGTTAGAATTGGAATAATATTGAAATGATAATTTATTGATAAATAAGAAAGTAATATATAGATGAGATAGCTTAAAATTATCAAAAAAAAAAAAAAAAATACAACAATAATCAATTGATCTAACAAACTACTAATCTTATTTCATAAAATATTACTTTCTAAAGTCCAAGAATTTGTTTCCGAGTTTGATGTGAGATAATTAGGTACAGTTCCTGTTTCAATAAATGTCTCAGATTCTGTCACATTTATAACATCAGTTATTTCCTCATTTGGTATCTGCGATACTGTCACATCTATTGTTTGTGCCACTGTCTCACTTGATTCTTCAGTTTCGGTTTCTTCTAATTCCTCAGATTCAGATCGTTCATCAGATTTTGTCATCTTCATTGGTTGATGTTTTATCTTTTCTTTTGCATCAAATTTTATTGGTTTTAATCCGAATGGTGGTACAATCAATGTTTCGAGATTATCCGTAGTTGCTAAATGCTCAAAACTTTGCAAACATATACCATTCATACATTTTTGCCATGATTTACAGTGATAATTAGTATTACAGTCTGAAATAATTTACTTCCTTTAAATGTTTAATTGAAATAATTTGCTTAATTTAAATGCTTAAAATACTTAATTTAAAGCATAAGGACATTACTTAGACATAGCTTCATGTGTATATTGATTATATTAATATATGGAAATAAATCTTTTCCTCAAAGTTGATAAAAAATAAAATTTAAGTGTAAAAAGACTACCTCAAACTATCTTATTTGAGTAAAAAAAGATGAAAATTTCAAACATATTTTACAAAAATTTTTTTTATGAATTGTTAAGAATGAAATGTAAAAGTTTGTAACAAAATCATTTCGACTGATTCCAATCAAACAAAAAAGTATAATTTGATTATATTATGAATTTTTAAGAGTTATACATAAATGCTGTTTGCTTATTTTTTTCATTGCTAATATCGGCAGCAAATCCGGAATGCACTTCTCTTCTTCACAAATTTGATCAATGCGACAATCTCGATGTACTTTGCAACCTGAAAAAAGCATTAAATCTTTAAGAAATAAAATAAAATCTTAAACTAAATATAAATTTTTAGCCAATATAAATATTTGCTAAATATAAATGTTTTGATAATACAATTATCAAATCTCAAATGAAATAATTCATTAAAAATGAACTTAAAATTTGAACATTCAGCGCATTTTAAGTGATACAATGTCCGTGTCGTGCAGTTGCTATGACATTAGCATTTGAAGGAATAATGAAATTTCATCTTTTAATTGGAAAATGTATGAAAAATCCTTTAATGATAATGAAGTTTATTTTCTGTTTTCTGAAGCTTTTTTGTTGTACCGTTAAATTGTCGTAAAATCTATCGATTTTAGTTATGGTTGAAAATCGATCAATTGGTAACACTTCGAGCATTGTAATTTATTGGTGATTCTTTGGATCACCGATCAGACAATACTTTTTCGCAGTAAGGAAAAAATAAATTTCCATTTTATTTTTTTTCTTTGCGCTATCAATCATTAAATTTACTTAAAGAGAAACTAAAAGTAATCACATCTATGAAAAGTTTTAAAGATTCCCAGTAATACTAAGTTACAGAAATTCCTTATCAGTAATAGAAAAGAAACAAAAGAATTTGCAAAAGTATTATTACATTGATAAAATTTTTAGCTTAAAAAAGGAAATGAAAATTAATTCGTAACCGAAAAGCTGCAATAGGAAATTTGAAGAAAATCATCATTCAAAATGATAAAATTAACAGCAATTAATTATAAACTTACTTTTGCTATCAGTGCCAACAATAAAATCGCAAAAGATAAGAGATAGCATTAATATTTTCATTTTAAATTTTATTCGCAAAAGAATCAAATGAAATTTCTGCAAATGTACAAATATTTAAACCAATGAATTGGTTTTAAATCAATTCAGTTATTTCAAAATATCATTTTCTGTAATGATGAAAGGATGAATTGAACAGAATATGTGTTTGAATTTTAGGTTTAAACATTTCAGGAAAAAGATTTTAGTATTAGTTAAATGACAAATGGATGAGGGAAAGTTAAAAGAATCTTTATTGTTTAATCACAAATGAAAACATACCTGCCTGTCACAGTAAAGAATTTTTGAGAGTTAAATTTCTTTTCTTTCATTTAAATACAAAGGAAAGATCGAAATGAGTGAGTAATCCAAAAATATGTCATTAAAATGGCATTCATCTAAAAATTTAATGTTTGCAATTAAATTTTGTTTCGTCAAATGTTTGATTAAAAAAGAATATTGTTGAATGAACCAGTTACATTGTGATGATTTTGTAGTTCAAATCCAAACTTATCAATCAACTCATTTTTTTTCTCACTTTTGAAATATTTGAAATTTTGGTATATTGCAGGAAATAAGTTCAAACAGAGGAAAAGAATAACTAAACAAATTTCAGTGAAATAGACAGGTGTAAATGGATAAACAATTTATATAGTACTATACTTTTAGTTAATTAAGTTTCTTTACACCATTTCAAAAATATATTAACTTGAATCTTTTTTTCGAGTCCGTTAAATTTTTAAAGCTTTAAAATAATTTTTAATTGTAAAAGATAACATAATGATAGGTAATTTACTTATCATTTATTTGAAGTAAAATAATCAATAGTTTGGGAAGTAAATAAATGACAATTCTAAATGTTTAATAGATAAAATTTCATATGCTAAAATTTTAGGTATTTATTTTTAGTTAGATGTAAATATTCAAAAATGCAACAAAATAAATGAAGCATTTATGTTATTGAAATCAAATTTTATCTAAGTAAAGTTATAAATTATAATATTTTGTTTTGTTTACAAAACATCTTTCCCACTTACTTATTTATTATTCAAAATAAGATATGATAAATTATAAAATAATAGTTTTAATAAACACCGATACATTCATATTTTATTGTTATCCTAAAATAAACATTTTCGTTGAATGAAAAATCTATGTACCTAAGCTTAGGCAAGAAAATGTTTCCATTAAAATGTTTCCGCTTACTTCTTTACATGCCAATTTTTAAAATGTTTTCATTTCATTAAAAATTAAAATTTTGTAAAAATTAAAATCAAAAAATTTTTACTAATAAGTTTACTTCGCTACATGCAAACCTTTGAAATGTTTATTTCACTACATGATAAGTAAAACTTGAGAAAATATAATTTTCTTATGTCAAATACCACAAGCTCAAAATTATTTATATATTTACAAAATAAAAAAAATTAGTTTCGATTTTAATACTGTATGGCTGAATTACACTGATGCAATTCATTTTTTTTTAATTTTCTCATAAATTTTGCAACTGATTAATTTTATTTTTTCCTTTCTTTTTTTTTTTTTTTCATCCATCACTTTAATCACGTACAATAATTTATTTTATCGAAATCAAATATGGTCGTTTGTTCTTCAATTGATGAAATATAATAGAATGTAACAGATATCAGCAAAAATAAATAATTCGTAAAACCGTAAAATAAAAGAAGAACTGGCAATTAGAGTAATTAAGTGGAATAAATATTATAAAAGATAAAAAAACAGTTTTTTTTAAAGGAAATGCCAATTTGAAAATTTGAGTTGCCATTGTTTTTTTTTGCAATCTTAATTTTAAGATTAATTTGAGATTTATTCAAAATGGTATGTTTTGTAATTATTATTTCTTTTCTCTCTCTCTCCAAATCTTCTACCTAAATTGTGATTTGAATATATTTTGATTTCTTTGAAAATGAACAAAGATTTTTGTTGTAGAAATAAAATTAGTATAATTAACAGGAAATAAAAAATAAAAACGGAAAAATCTAATACAATAATTAGAAAAAAGAAAACACGAAAAGAAAATTTTAGGTCAATCGTTAAATTTTTAAATGCGAAATTTTAAATTTAATTTTGCAGAAAGCATAAAGTAATATTCGCTACAAAATCAAATATAATTGTCACAAAAGTGATAGCATAAAATATACAAAATGACAGATCAATACAAATAAAAAATGATAAATACTAACAATTCATTTTACATTTTTCACAAAATAACTTATTGCATTTAGAATGTAATTTTGATAACTTCAAATATGTGTGATAATTGTTATCAAATATTACTTAAAAAAGAAAAGTAAACATTCTGTAGTAGCAAACACAGAAATTTAAAATTGATAGCAAAGATATGAGTGAGAAGCAAAAGATTATAAAAAAAAATTAAATTAAAAAAAAGAAAACTGATTAATAAACACAAGCAAACCAAGTGATTATAATTAATTGCTATGTTCATGTAATTACATTAATTAAATTTAAATATAAAATCTTTTTTTTTTCTATGTCAATAATTTTTTGAGGCATATAATTGTACATTATTACCAGTCAATTGTAACCGTATTGGATTTAAAATTGAATTATCAAATTGTGAATCATGTAAAATGCGTAATTTTGATTTCATTCGTCGTTGTTCCAAAATCCTTGCATTATGTTCATTTTCTTCCAATTCACGATCAGTAATTCCTGAATGAAGTGATTCGGTTATAGAATAATGTCCTGAAAAAAAAAATTCCGGTAATTTTTTTTCTCCTCCAAATTAACAATTTTTTTAGCTATTATTTCATTGAATTTAAAATAGAAATTAAAATTGCTAAAATGTATTTGAAAAATGAAATAGAGATAGGATAAAATTAATATCATTTAATAATTCTAAATGAGAAACAAATTTTTAATACAAAATTAATATCATTTAATAAATATGAATAAGAGAAAATAGATCTTTAATACAGCGATAGGATAAAATTCATATCATTTAGTAATTAAAAGTATAAGAAATAATTTTACAAAATTAATATATGATATTATTTTTATTCATAATTAAAATTTACAAACACACACAAAAAAAAGAAAAGAAAAGAAAACTTTACGTTTTAAATTGTTTAAAAATAATGGTTGATGACATATTTCACGTATACCATCTAATAATGATTTGTTCTGTTCCATTTTTTTAGATTTAATTAATGTTTGTGTAGTATAAACATTTGTAGGTTGTTTCAATTGTAATTCTAATAAATTATCACTGCATCGTGAATTATCATAGCGTTTACCAATACATAAATGTGCATTTTTCATGATAGAAATATTTAGAAGGATAAGAATTATCAGTAACATTAGACAAATAATTATGATAAGCATTTGTTTCGTTGTTAACACTGTAAAATCAGTTGTTGGTGATAGTGCTGAAATAATATATCATAAAATATGTAAAAATTATCAAAAAAGAAGAAAAAAAAAATGGAATAAAATTATAGATTGAGTAAAAAGTAATGTTAAATAACAAATTATGTTAGTTAAGAAAATTAAATAAATGATATAAAAACATTTAAATTTTAATTTGAAATTTGGTTTTTGAAAAAAAAATAATAAATAAATCTGTTATTTCTACGAGTATACTGCATAATTTCATTTAAGTTGAATGCAAACCAGAATCTTGAAGTGTTAAAATAGCATTGAACATAGGATGTTTGCTATTATCATGATTATCATTATCACTAATTTGAATAACTGAAGCAAGTATTTCACTGGCTGTTAAATGATCACGAATACGATTCTTCAGCAAATCTTTTATCATCATAACATCCGTTACAAGTTGTAATGATATCTAAAGCAGTTTACTTTCAAAGAATACAAAATTAAATTTTTAAATTAATTTTTGACTAATTCTTGAATATATCATCCTATAAGTATAAGTTTAAAATTTCTAAATCATTTCAAAAAAAATGCGAGTTTTTTTCAAGTAGCGTTAAATAATAATTATGTTACCAAGCGTAAACAAATCATACAAACATTTAAATTTCACTTTGAAATTTAGTTTAAAAAAAATTGGTTTAACAAAAAAAAAAAGTTACATACACTAAATTTCAATTTCATCTATTTAAAGAAAAAGTGCAAAGAAAAAAAATGAGATGAAAATTTGAAAAAAAATGTTATTTGGATAATCTAAATCTGAATAAATGCATTAAATATCAAATTTTGCCCGATGGAATGAAAATAATTTGCAAAAAACAATTGAAATAAAATAATTTTGACAATATTTAATAAATTATAAAAATAAAAAATTGAAATAAAATTATAAAAATAAAAAATTGAAATAACTTACAATATCAACTTGCACTGTATTAGTTAATATTAATTTGCAATTGAATCCAACATGTGTAATATTTGCTGTGTTTACATCTAATAGCAAATGAAAACAAACATCACCTGATGTTGTTCCCTGTAAAAAAAAACAAAATTTGAAAATAAAAATATTTACATGAAGTTATTAGTAAAATTATTGAAATTATTAGTAAAAATAAAAATATTTACATGAAGTTATTAGTAAAATTATTGAAATTATTAGTAAAATGATTTATTTATTCATTTATCACCTTTTAAAAGTTTTTTTTGATTAAATTTTTTATCATATTCAATTTACAGTGTAATGAAGGATGTGAGATACAAAAAAAAAAAACAAAAATTTGCAGATTTTTTTAAAAGCTGAAAAAGGAGAAGAACAAAAACTTTTAATAGCTATGATATTTTGCTTTTTTTTTTTAAAAAATTTTTTTAAAATGATTTATTTATTCGTTTTTATTTTTATTATATATATTAAATATTATTTAGTTTATTAACAATAATTTTGCAGTTTAATTTATAAAATTTCAAAAATTTTATTAATAGAAATAATTTTTGCATAACAATTCAAATTACCGATAATAAATTATTGATGTCAAATTCAAGATACATTCGTGCACATCCACGTGTATTTTTGTTATCAGCATTTAAACGTTCATGACAAATGCGCCGCGCTGTTTCACTATTTATTTGCAACCATGAAAGACATCGTCCACGTGAATATTCGCATTTTCCTTTGAGACATTCATCTTCTGTGACAATAACACAATGCTGAAAAATAAAAATAAAAATTTATTATATCAGAAAAAAAAAAACGACGCTGCAATATTCCGAAATTAGAAAAAAAAAACGACGCGTAGTATACGTAATATTACGCCTATTGCAACGTCAATTTTTTGTCATATAAAAAAAAATTATTCTTTAAATTCTATTTAGCATATACAAAGTTAACTATTTTCAGTAATAAACAATAAATAGTAATATTTCACGTATGACGTAGTAAATAATAGTTCACGTCTGGAAACATGCCTGATCTTTTGGACATATAAGAGAATTTTCTAAATTAGAATCATTATGAGAGCAATCACGTGATTCGCATCTTTTCTCTGAACAAACAATATCACTCTGAAATATTTTAAAATTATTGAAATCCAAGAAATTTTATGAAAAAAAAAAAAAAGAAAACAAAATAACTATATATGAATGTTTTTTTTTAAACCTTTTGACATACACATTGTCGACAATCAACCGTAGTCCAGGTAAATCCAGGTGGCATATATTCTGAATTTGATAATTTGCAACTTCCTGGTTGAAATGCTCGTTGAAAATGAACTACAATTGAGAAATATTTTAATTTTATGATGATATCAAATATGCGCATTTAAAATACTCAAATTTTTTAAGTTTAAAAATGCAAATACATAGTAGTTTCATTTTAGAAATCAGAATGTGATAATTATTTTCATAAAGCAGCTAACATCTAATGATTGCGATCCAATCTTATTTTGAACCAGTTTAAATTTCAATTTAATTATTAAACAAGTAACTAGATGCTACATTTCACTAATTATAAATTTTAAAAATCACTTTTTTTAAACATAAATTTAAAAACACCTAAATTTTTAAGTCTACGAATATGAATTTAGATATATTTATATATATATTCATTTATTTATTTAAATCTAAAAATTACTGAACATCATAAAATTCTGTAGCATCTGTTTAGTTTCATCAATTTTTTTTTTTTTAAATTTTATTAAATAAAATTGTAAATTTAGGAATATAGGAACACATACCATCATCTGTTGGATGATTTTGATCCAAATTCAAGCGATATTGACAATGATCACCGTAATGTGTCACATCACAATAGCATAAATATTTACTTTCAGAATTCCACAAAGCTTTACATCGACCATATTTGCCACAATTTACTTCAGCACATGGATCTACCTATAAAATTATATTTTAAACATTTTTATGTTTCTTCTTTTTTAGCTATTTGTTAGAGAAATAATTTTTTTTAAAAATTCTACTTTTACTTTTTTTTTTCATTCATTCATTCATTTCTAAAATTATTTCATAACACATTTACACACAGAAAAAAAATTTGCATATAATATTATTATCATAATATCAAATGTAATATTTATAAATTAAAGAATTATACTAATTTTTTTTTGTCCTAAAAATATTAATAATCACTTTAAAAAAAAAAAAAAAAACCAAAAGTATACTTTAATTTCACAATTTTGTCCGCTAAAACCATTGGTACAATTGCAGTAATAATAATTTTGTAAACCACCACTTGAACATTTCCCACCATTTAAACATGGTGAATGATGAAAACAATAGTCTAAATCTCTAAAATTTATAATATATAATAATCATTTATAACACTTCAATAAATTAATTTTCTTTTTTGAAAGAAATTTATAATAAATATTTGAATAAAGTCATCAATTTTATTAATTCCAAAAAGAAAGACAAAGAAAAAAAAGAAAGAAAGAAAGAAACGAATTATTTTTTCTTTTTTCAAAAATTCACTTTTAATGAATTAAATTTTTCTTTTTTTTTTTTAAACAAACGATAAAGTTTAAAATGAATAATGTAACAAAAGAGAAAAACAAACAAAAACAAAAATGAAAATTAAAATTTTAAAAAAAATGAAAATTAAAATTTTAAAATGAAAAAATTAAACCTATCGCAATATGTTCCACCCCAATTTTTCTCGCAAATACATTCATTAGGTTTATTACAATAACCATGTTTACAACCAAATTGTGGTTTACAACGATCACAACTATCACCTTGCCACCCATTACGACATCTTAATTAATTAATTAATTGATTAATTAACTTTCTTTTTAAAATCGAAAAAACATGATTTTTTAAGAATACATCTTAATTAATTAGTCTTCAGTTATAATAATGCAATCTTTTCTTTTTTTAATTTGTGTTTTCTTCCCTTTTTGTATTGATTATCTAATAGATTTAAAAATGTATTGATAATTTTTAATTTTCCTTTTTTTAAAAAAACCATTCAAAAAATATAATTTTTTAAAAATATATCTTAATTAATTAACCTTTAGTTATAATAATGTAATCGATACCATTTTTTCCCTTCTTCCTTTTTTTGTAAAGATTATCTAGTAAATTTGAAAATGTATTTTGATAATTTGAAAGAATTAACTAATTGTTTTTCTTTTATCATTGATAAATGCAATCTTATAATTCTCAAATAAATTAATTTTATTCATTGCTATGGAATAAAAACAATTGATAAAAGATATTATTATGTGATAAAACTCTAAGAAATAATCATTTTTTTTTCTTTTAATTTCATACAAATTAATTTATTATTTCTCAGTAAAATTTTTGTTTCATTTCTAAAATGCGTAAAAAAAGAAAAATTATATTTACTTGCATATTCCCGGTGAAACACAATATCCATTAATACAACCATTAGCGCAAATTGGGTCATCACAATTTTGTCCACTCCAACCATCTTCGCATAAACGTCGTCCATCTGATGAACATTTGAAATGAAAACTGTAATTTAAAATGATTAATCAATTATCAAAAAATGAATAAATTTAAATAAATCAAAAAAACAAAGCGGAAAAAAAA
>SSBO01000009.1:10287312-10344311 GCA_005281725.1 Wuchereria bancrofti
TTTTTTTTTTTTTTGAAAAAAAAGCAATAATTTGAATTAACAAATTTTTCATTTCATTCAAAATTTAACATTGAGAGAAAAAAAAGAAGAAAGTAATTTTCTAAACTGAATTATTATGATAAAAAATTTTTTTAAAAAAAGAAAAAAAAAAGAGAGTAAGTAAGTGATTTTTATGGTTATTTCATTTCATCCTATTCTCTCATCAATGTACCAAATAGTTTAATGAGTTCTATAGTTCTATTCAAAAAAAAAAAAAAAAAATGTTACAAGTGCTGAAATAAAGTGAAATGAAGTGAAGTGAAGTACATTGTAATTTTCGGCACCACTAAGTCGGTTATAAAAGGACATACATCCTCCTTTGCATCCCTTGTATCAATTTTACCTTCCTCATTTCAAATATTGCAATCCATCTGACAGTAATTTCTTCCTTTATTTCGGGAGGGTTTTCTTTTTTTTTTTTTTTTGAAATTTGAACGGATAAATTTTCATCTGTTTCTTTTAAAAAAAAAAAAAAATCTTTTCTACTTTTCTTTAATCATTGAGGTGCGAAAAAAATGATTAATACAGTGAGAAATTCAAAAACAAAAAAAAAAAAGAAAGAAAAAGAACAGTGAACAGATTTAAGATAAAAAGATTGAATTTTTCTTTTTTTAATTAGTATAAAGATTTTTTCTTACGCTAACAACATATACATTTGTTTTTATTTTAAAAATTAAAATTAACTTTTGAAAGATTAAATATTTACTTTGTTCATTTGAACATTTACGGTTGAATTTAAAAGAGAAAGGAAAGGTGAATTTAAGTTGAGTGAAATAAATTTATGCTATTTAAGTTTTTGCTCAGTTAAATTTAGCACCAAATTTAATTTCTTGTCATTATCTTAAACAAATAGATATTTTGCTTAATTTAAAGATTCTCATTCTTGCGAAACTTTTTTTGTAAAATATATTTGTTAATTTAACAAATTGTTTTTCTTTTTATTTCTGAAATAACAATGCTACAAATATGTAGTAATTTCCTTTTCCTAAATAATTTTTTCTTCCTTTCTTTTCTTTTTTTTTGCTTGAAAATCCCTCTAAATTTTTAATTTTGGAAAAGGAAATGAAAAGAGGACAGAAAAAGGAAAAAGTGAGATGAGAAATTGGAAAGGAAAAGGAAAAGGATTGATGTTGATTCAGTAAATAGCAAATAAGATCAGTTGATATAACCGACGATCAACAAAATTGGATAGAAAGTGATCAAATAGTTTGAAAAAAAGAAAAAAAAAAAGAAAAAACAAGGGCGGTGAAAAGTAAAACATTGATAAATTGGCTTTTCTATGAGCGAAAAACCCGGAAATGATCAAAAAAGGAATTTAAAAAAAAAAACGAAAAAAACGAGAAAGGAAAAAAGAGCTATCATTAATATCGCAATCATCTGCATATAACTAAAGGTAGACGATGAAAAAAAAAAAGTAAAAAAAATAAATGAAAAAAGAAAAATGAAAGAAATAGCTTCGTTTATAGTTTTGAGAAAAAAAAAGAAGAAAAAAAAAAATCGAATCATAGATAAAAAAAAATTTTATCTGATCATTGTTATCATTTCTTCATTATGAGATTTAATTAATTCACTTTTTTTTTTCTTGAACTATGCTAGCAATATATGTGTATATTGTTATCATATTATCAGGAATATTGTATATATTGTTATCATTACAATATTATTGATTGCAATTAATTTAGTTTAAATTAAACTAATTAAATTAAATTCCATATAAATAACAATTTAATGTAAATAACAATAGCATTAGCACAATTATTGTTTAAACTGATTAACATATTTTCGATTTCAATCTACTGATTAATTTATTCCCGATTTCAATCTATGATAAATAATATCAATGCTAAGGAATGTATTTAAATGAAATAGTAAACAATGACCATTCTCATAAATGGACTATGGTCAAAACTTGTCAAACATATGTCGGCAAGTCTATGGACAATATATGTAATTTTGATTAATTGCAATAATTTTGAGATAAGATTATCACATGGATTTCAAAAAATAAGCATTTGCTAAGAGTAAAAATTTCAAAAAATCAATTATTTGATGAAGCGAAAATAATTTTTGTTTTTTAATGACTTTAATCTAAAATTTAAAAAACAAATGATAATTAATTAATTTGAAATTTAGGAAAAAAAAGGAAATCTACAGCGAATGATAAATGGGAAAACTATTTTTTTAAATTTTTAAAGATTAATTCATATATTAGATATGATCATAATTACTTATACACAATTAATTAAAAGATCAAAAATTTTAATTACATTCATATATTAAAATACGAAATATTTTATTGCTATTTAAAAAAGACTTTTTTTTTTTTCAAATTTGATTAATAATATTCAATTTAACAAGCAATGAGAATTAAATAAGTAAAGTAATTATTTCACTTGCAATACTTTTTCAGTATTTCCCACGTTCTGTATGTGAGCATTGTAAAATTTTTCATTTTTCTTTTTTTTTTCAAACAGTGTAAAAAAAAAAAAAAGATGTCGTTTTTCTAAATGGTCGAAAAGCAAATGATAAGGTATTGGTAATAGCAAATAATCAGACAATACAGCAAGTAAATGGTGCCAATGGTACCCGAAACTAAAAATAAATTGCACCAAAAAAAAAAAAAATAAAAATAAAATTAAAAAATAAAAATAAAATAATGATCAAAATTTTTTAAATAAGTTGCATTAATAATAATTCAAATGTTAATGTTAAAATTTTAAACCAAAAAAATTGCATTTAATAATAATTCAAATGTTAGTGTTAAAATTTTAAAGGATCATTTAATGATAATTCAAATATTAATGTTAAAATTTTAAAACAAAAAAAATGCATTTAATAATAATTCAAATGTTAATGTTAAAATTTTAAAGCAAAAAAATTGCATTTAATAATAATTCAAATGTTAATATTAAAATTTTAAAAGAAAAAATTAGAAATAATTTTTAAAAAATTTATAAACCTTTATTGGCCATCGAACATCAAATGGTATGCTAACATTATAATTACTTAATAATTGTGTACCAGCAATAACACGTGAATTATGATGTAGCAGCGAGCAATCACGATGAAATTTTCGATGTTCAAATCCAACACCAACGCAAATGTGAACGTACATTTGACAGTAACATTCTTGTTCAGGATGTTCTCAAAAGTAAACAATAATTTGTTAATTAGTTGTAATAATAGTTGCAATTACTTAAATTTTTTTTTCAAATTTTAGAAGACTGAATTTATCATTTGGCTGAGTTTTTTTTTTTTAAATTTTAGAAAATTAAAAATTATCATTAAAATGAAATAAAATGGTAGCACATATGCATATAAAACCATGGATTTGGCATTTATCAATTTGGTTGTTCAGGACGTTCTCAAAAGTAAACAATAATTTGTTAATTAGTTGTAATAATAGTTGCAATTATTTAAGTTTTTTTTTTCAAATTTTAGAAAATTAAAAATTATCATTAAAATGAAATAAAGTGGTAGCACATATGCATATAAAACCTTGGATTGGGCATTTATCAATTTGACTGTTCAGGATGTTCTCAAAAGTAAGCAACAATTTGTTAATTAGTTGTAACAATAGTTGCAATTATTTAAATTTTTTTTTCAAATTTTAGAAAACTGAAATTATCATTTAGTTGTTCAGGATGTTCTCAAAAGTAAACAATAATTTGTTAATTAGTTGTAATAATAGGTGCAATTATTTAAGTTTTTTTTTTTTTTTTAAATTTTAGAAAATTAAAGATTATCATTAAAATGTAATAAAATGGTAGCACATATGCATATAAAATCTTGGATTGGGCATTTATCTATTTGATAAAACAATATTTTTTTTTTGTAAAATATATATTTCTTTTAAGTTTTTAAATTTTTAAAATTTTACATATAATACATGGAAATTATTAATTAAGAAACAAAAGTGATTGTTCGAAAATTTGAATTATGCCTAAAATATAACTCAAAAAAAAAATCTTTTACCTGCAGAACAACAAATCCCATATCCTTGGGTTTTATCAAATTGAAATTCTTTTAGTATAAATGTTACAAAACCTGAACCATCAATAAGTTTAATCTGAAACGAAATTGTTGAATAAGTTTATATCTAAAGAGAAAGTTTAATGTGAAAAAAATTTAATTAATTTATTGTCGTTATTTGCATTATGCTTTAGTTAATTAATATAAAATCGACAAATAAATATTTAATAAGATAATAGCATATTAATATTATCATAAATCATGATAATTATATTTTGATATATGTTATATGCTTCATTCTTTTAACTAATTTCGATGAATTTAAATCTACATCTAACAGAAATGTTAATAAATTTAATCAATTAATTGAATTAAATTTGACAAGCATTCGTTTATTTGCATGGATGAAATTATGCACATTCATTTATTTCAATTTGACTATTTTAAATTGCATTTCAATTAAAATTAAAATATTTCAGGTGTTAAAAGAAATCAATCTTTTTCTATATTGTATAAGTTATTAATTAACCTTTAACCTTATTATTTGAAATTATAATAGAAAAGATGAATGATGCAAAGAGAAAAATATATGTTGTTGTGGTATAATAATACAGGGATTAATTTTAGACAAGTACTTGAAGGTGTAAAAACATATGTTTAGAAGGATATTAGGGCACGCGTCGTTAAGTAACCCTTCTAATTCAGATGAATGTCACCATTCCATTGAATGACATCATCTGTTAGCATTACACAAGTATGCTTCAATTACATAATGATGATTTGGCATTTGAAAACTTTTATAAACTAAAAGAAATTAATTAAAATTTAATATTAATAAAATTACAAAAAAGTTAAAAAGTAAATGCAATAAATTGAAAAAGAAAATGATAGAGAAAGAGAAAGAAAAGCAAAGATTCTAATTAATATGAAGCATTTTTTTGTTCTTCATTTCTTTTTTAAATCACTTTTAGAATGAATAAGTTTGCAATAAAATTAAACAAATAATCCTAGCAAACTTTTTTTTTTCTTTGCAAATATCCATATTAGTATGAAATTAAAGTGCAAAATGTTTTATGTGATTTAATAATTATATAAAATGATAATAAAATTAAAATCGTTTAATTTAAGCATTTATAATTTTTGAAATTTGTAAAATTTTGCAAAATTTTCAAAGCTATTAAAAGCTATTATTAATTAATCATTATCAAAATGTAACCAAAACTAAATTTTTTTTTCTCATAATTTGATAAAATCATAATGTAAACAAAAAACAAAAACAGGATAAAATCAATATATGAAATAGTTTTGAAATATTTCTTTTATCACTAATTATCAACATTTCAAGAAAGATTTCCGGAAAGTTGGATTAGGTAAAGTAAAAAATCATAAAAAGTATTCACCGCTTTAGATCAGATTAATAGATCTAAAAATAAAAAAAAAAAATGATACAATAAAGATGAAAAGCTTAAGCAGATAATTGAGCCGATAACAACAGTAAATTGTTGCATAAACATGGATTTTATGGCTTTTCATGATTAATCATTGACTACGGTAATTATTTCAAAAATGACGCCATCTAAAAGAAATTAATTTAAAAAAAAGAAAAAAAAAATTGTCCTTTTTTTCTTTTTTTTTTTTCTTCATTTTTATTTCATTTGAATAGGAAGTGTAAAAAAAATTGAAAAATGGAAATTTCTAAAATTATAGATCAACACTTAAACATGATAAAACCATTTTGCTACACTTGAAAATTGAGAATTGCAATGGATTGTGAAAAAAAAAGAAAAAAATTGTAAAATTTTTGAAAGTTTAATATTTATCTTTAGTTTAGCTTTAAATTTTAAAATAATATTGGCATTTATTAGTAATTAATTTTGAACACACACACAAAAAAGGTGAAATTTAAATTGTTATTGGAAAAAAAAAGGAATGTAAACAAAAATTTTTAAAGAAAAAACAATTATAATTGAAACGATTTTTAAATTATGTAGGAAATACTTAAAAATGACATTTGTTAGATGATTTGATTAGATATGAATGACAGAAAGATTTTTGTTGTTGACGGTCTTTTTTTTTTCATTACTAACTTTTGTTGTGTTCTTTACCGATCGTATGATCGAATCAAGTACCATTGAAGTACTTAAGAAAAGTATGCATTTTTTGATCATCTTTAATTTTTCTCTATTATAGCAAAAAAAATTTTTTATCGATTAAAAATTGTAAGTAAATTTAGCAATTAAAATTTCTAGGTATAAATTTGCAACAAAGAAAGAAGAAAATTAGAAGTGTGAAATTTGATAATTTCAATTTTAAAAGGAAAATTTTGAAAATTTTTGAAATAAAACAATTAATACAACAAAAATTAGTGAGAAACTAGTATTGATATTATTAAAATCTAAAATTTTAGAAAAAAGTATCGACAGAAAAAGAAGGAAGAGTAGATATAAAATTGAAAAATTTTCTTCATAAAGAGAAAAAAAAAATATAAAGTTCGATAATTCATACATTACTGATTTAAATAACCTATCTATTTCAATCTGATAAAGTTTTAATTACCTGAAATTTTATTATACGAAAATATGAGAAAATCATTCAGTGCAATTCTTTTCAAGTAAAACTTCTACTTTCATAAAATTTTTAGACCTTATAATTACTTACAATTTTCAATATGGTCATGACAAAACTATCATGTCATTCAGAATATCAACTAAAGTTTCAATTATTTGATTTGTTTTGAAATAATAGAGAAGTAAATGAAATCAAATAATATTAAGGCAATAAACTTTTATTACTTAAGTTAATAAGAAGTCAATGATTTTTACTACTTATTATCTTTTAAAGAAAGCAATGATATTAACAAAGAAGCAATTAAATTATCTGTTTCAAAATGTTAGAGAAGTAATTGAAATTAAATAATACTACTACAATTTTTGATATCAATCATCATTTTGTACTTAATTTCTTAGATGCTCAGAATTAGTTTAGTTTTTGTTAGTTTAAAAAGCAGCATCGACAAGAATTATTATTTTTGCATTAAATTTATACTTCTCCGGAATTTTAATCGCTCTCAATTCATTTCGAACTTAGATTTTATTGAAATGCAGAAACAAATTGATTATAACTGAAGAACTGTAATTAGTTAACATGTCATATTATTTATTATTACTATTATTATTATTTATTATTGCTATTAATTATTATGTTATTTATTATTATTGTTATTATTATTATTATTATCATTGTTATTATTGTTGTCGTTATTATTATTGCTATTATTATTATTATTGTTATTGTTATTATTATTATTATTATTATTATTATTATTATTATTCAGTCGAAACATTTTGAGCTTATTTTTGTAAGAGAATCTATGCAATTATACGAATAACTATAAAATATTGCAATCACGAAAGAAAGTAACCAGTTACCGTAATCATTCAAAAAAGTATTGATTAATGATTAAACTGACATACTTCATTAAATAGTAAATAAATAGGAAAAGTTATACCGTTGATAATATAAAAGTAATGAGACGAAGAATTCGATCACTATTCGTCAACAGCATTAGTAAGCGTTTACTGATAAACGATTACTCCTGAAATATTTGAAAAAATAATTGAAATGAATTTCAGAGGAATGGAAAGCAACAAGCTAAGTTGTTGAATGTTTGGTTGAACATTTGAAAAAAGAAAAGTACCACCTCTTCCTTTTTGATGGTGCTAAACCATGGATGATTTTAATGACCGATAACGACGATCGCCAAACATATAGCACCGACAACTCCGCCCCGCAGCTGTGATATTTTGAAGTGGTACTGTCATCGTTAAGAAGAGAAATGATGAAGAGGTGCCACTTATTGTACCAAAATTCCTGGATACACTATGATATCAATGTCAAGTGATGAAACCAGATAGAAGGATAATAATTTGATGATTGATTGATTGATTTCATTTGAAAGTATTCATTCACTTATAAATATTGCAATTAAATAAATTAGAAATTAAAAATATCACATAAATAAGCTGATAATAGTGATATCATTAAATAATAGTGATAATTTTAAATAATAATATTAATAAAAGAATAGGGATAATGATAGTAATAATAAAAGATTAATAATGACAGTAATAAAAATTTGCATGATAACAATGGTGATAAGAGGTAGTAAAATAATTTTTATGAAAATTTCCCTTAAATTCGTTTGACGATATCCTTCTGGTTGTGTTAAATGAAATCAAAAAAAAAAAATGAAAAAAATGGATGATTTTTCGAATGTTCAATGTAGAATATCAATAATATTTGTTGTAATTGTTTAATTGATTAAAAATAATTAGTGCTATTTTAAAATAAATCAATTGTTAATATTTTTTGATGAGAAATGTTAGTGCTTGCTAATGCCAAACATTAAATTACATTTATTCTGTAGCATAGCATCTAATTTTCAAGACAATTAAAAATTATTTCAATCCTTGGTACAATGTTAAATGATAATGACCAAAAAACAGTTCACTTAACAGCTATCAGCAAAAAAAAGAAATCAAATTTGATAGAAGTTGTTAAATCATTTAATCGTTAACAAAAAGTTAGAATTGCTGAAATCATTTGAAGAAATGATAATTGCTTATCATTTTTTTCCTAAAACATAGCATTTCTTTTTTTTCGTTTCATTATTTTCTAAGAATCGATTAAATTCATTTTTTTTTTTTTATATATTTGTTTCGAAGTGAGTTCGAAATAATTTATTAATTACTGGATTACTTTTATTTCTTTATTTATTGAGCAAATCTGCTCAATCAACCTAATCGTCTTTATTCATCAATTTTTATTTAAAATAATATTGCAAAGAAAGTCTAAACATATGGTAGAGGTAAAAATGTATGAAAACAACCATACGTTGTTAGGTCGAGTGTCGCATGTCGCGAAGGTCATGTCATGTCCCCAATCAAATACATTTTGTGAAATTAAAAATAGGCTATACAATTAGGCTTCTTTATATTTTCAAACAATAACTTTATGCTACAAACAGATGTATCAGTGTGATGATAATAGCTTGTTTACAGCTGACATTTGATTAATTAATGATATTTTGTTTTTTTTTTCTTACATTTGATTAATATTTGATTAATTAATATATTTTTGTTTGATTATATTTGATTAATTAACTTCGCTTATGTTATGTTATGATTGATACTTTCACAATCAGAAGAAGATTTTGCTAAAAAAAAAGATGGACTAATAAATTAGATCAGTTGTTTGATAATATTTTATTAGGAAAGCAGTTAATGTTTCAGGATGAAATAATTACTGTTTATGCTTACAAAGATATAATTTAATATTTATTCAATAATGTAATTGCAATTAAAATATGTAAATATTACTAAGAAAACAGTAACGAACCATTTTATGCTTCCAATCATTATTTAAAATCAAATTTCAAGAAATATACAATTTTAAGGATGTGCTAAATAAGCTATTAGCATTAATAGTCTCAAAAGTATTGTTATAATTTCCTTTTATGAGTATAAAAAAGAAAATAAAATTTCGTCCTTTTTTTTAAAAAAAAATTAATTACTATAAGTATTTATTTATATTTATTTTATCACTATGATCGTTTTGTAATCCAAAAAACAATTATAGTTAAATTCGACGAGATTAATTGATTAGTTGAAATTAATGCTTGCTTCGTAATATCATATCGATATTGATAAAAAATTAATTGCTATAAGTATTTATTTATTTATTTTTCAAATTTAATCACAGCTATACATATTTATTTTGTCACTATGATCGTTTTGCGATCCAAAAACAATTATGGTTAAATTCGAAGAATGAGATCAATTGATTAGTTGAAATTAATGTTTGCTTCGTAATATCATATCGATATTGATTAACAATACACTGACTATTTGTAGTGATCAGAATATAACAGATCAGGAATAATTCCGGAGAGCAGTGATAGCAACAGGAATACTAATCGTTTAATCTATAGGAATGTTCTAGACTAAATATTGTATATTTATTATCATTTTTCATTCATTTTTAATCAGATTAAAATTGAAGAATTTGAAATTTAGCAAACAAAATTGAAAAGCTGAGAAAATCTGATAGATAAATATTGATAAGAAAAAGGAAAGCTATCGAATTAATGACTAATACAATATGTAAATTTAGGAATAGTTCAGCAAAATAATATCACTAAATTTGAATTTGAAAATTTTTTAAAGTTTCATTAATAAATTAATATTTTACATATTAATCTTATCTAATCTATAACTTTTGTTAAATGATACAATACATAATCAGATATTATACAACAATTAAATTTATTGATTTATGATGTTGAATGAAGGTAAACTAGGTAATATAAATCTAATAAAAGTTGTATATTTATTTATTTCTTTGCAGCTGTCTATTTGTTCAAAAGTTAAAATGATAGTAATCAGTGGTAAAATGATGACTGATTAAAAAGAGAGTACATTGAGAGAAAAGGACGGAAGAAAGAAACGGTTGATTGCATCAAGAAAGAATCGACCATCTGCTTTGGGTGCAATAAAATTTAATGCAACAATTGTACAAATGTGTTATCACAAGCTGCCGCATATTTTACAAGTGATTTTTTTCTTTTTTTTTTTGGATTTAGATTTGTTTGATTAATTTATAATGTTTTTATCATTAATCATTATGAGTTTCTTTGGATTGCTTTCAGTGATGACAAAACAAAAAAGAAAAAGGAAATAACATGAATATTTGAATATCAACATAGGATAATTAGTTTCGAAACTATTTTAAACAATCATTTTTTCCATCTTTTTTACATAATCTTTATTTGTTTAAATAATTTTGCAATGTATATAACAAAATAAAAAAATTAATGTGTCTAAATTTTACTTTCAGTTGAAATAGAAATTCTTTTAACAAATCTTACACTTTTATAACTGATATCAACAATAAATATTTGCTAATACAAATCCTGAAATATCTCTCTAGAGTTAGTACAAATCCTGAAATATCCCTTTAGAGCTAGCACAAATGCTGAAATACGTCTCTAGAGTTAATACAAAATCCTGAATCCTGAACAAAATCCTTCTTTCACATTCGCCAGAATTAAAAGGATGAATTCCGGAATACTGGCTAAAGGATATATGAGTTCCTGCCATGTAACTGCTCAGGATAATCCAAATTTCCGGTTAATTACTGGATAATGATTGAGAGCGGGGTAAATTCGTAATATTTATGGAATAGTTAGTGGGTGATGATTAAAAGCGATTAAAAGCGGTGTAACTTCCCTTCTAGATAATTTGCCAGTAATAAAACCGTATCCGGTAATGTCCTACTCGTTATCATTTTCGGAATTACACGACGTTATACAAGAAACTCTTTTTGGAATTATACGAGAAGCAATCCATTCCGGATGTCGAAATAGTATATGAACTGACGAGACGTCCAGACGACTAGGAGTATTATAGAGAATGCAACCGGTTAGGGATTTAGGATTTAATGAACCGCGGGCGCCCCGTGAAATATGGTTTCGTTTTAGGGGGCTGGGCAGAAGCAAGCGTTCTTTGGGATGTTTGATTTGGATTATTTGTTTTTATCTTTTATCATTGTTTTTATCTTATCACAAGTTTATCATTGACAGTCGCTTAATTCCTTCGCAGAGAAGTAAAAGAATAACTCAGGTAGTTTCCTTCAAGAAGGAAAAAGGATAGCATCAGAGATTTTAAGATTTGTCAGAAATTTTGAGTAAATTAAAAAAATGCAAAGTTATGTATTCGATTATTCATAAGAATTCCTTGAAAATATTGTATTCAATCGACTTGGACATTACTTCTGGACCAGTTGAAAGTGATTAGAGAAAGTGGATTTGAGTTTCTATTGTTTAATTTGTCTTTCGTTGCAATTCATCCATTTGATTGACACTTTATGGCCTTTGGAATTATCAATTTGTATGTCAATGATAATTGTGTATCGCTTAGCTTAGATTAATTTCTTATTTGTTTTGCTTTTGTGACAAATCGACATTTGCATTTTACTGGTTTCTATTTTCACATATACAGCTTTAAGGTCATAAAATTGTTAACAAATTATTGATGAGTATTCATATACTGCCTGTTAATTTGATTAATTAATCGTTTGTTACTTATGTGTTCAGCCATATATTTATTGCTTACTGTAGGTTATATGCTTCATTACTCACCATTTTCAATTTTAAACCCTAGTGATTGTTATGATTAATGTTTGCGTGTTGCATTTGAATGTACATCATTCAATTAATTATTTGTTACTTCTGTTTTCACTTAAGTATTTCATACTTTGGTGCTCGATTACTTATTTAACTTTTACAGCATTGACTATTTTAATGGATATATCACGTGGTATTACGGAATGGCAAGATATTGTCTCACCATTACATAACAGTATGAATCGGAACAGTAATAAAAGGAAAGTTTCTGGACCAGTTGTTTCAAAGGAAGCAAAGGTACAGAAGAAAATCGTCAAGGAAGTGGGTTTTATTGACTAATTTATTATTAAGTAATCATAATAGCATTGAAGAAGTATTACGCGGTAAAAAAACGGCTTCATTTTGTCTATGACTGTATATCACTGTTTTAGATGTCATGGTAATTTTTATTTTATCAGCAAGAATCAAAGAAATTCAGTTCACTTCAGTTCTTTTTATAAATTTATAGATTGTATTTTCTTATCGAACTTTGCTGCGTAAGTCCAGCTAGTTTAGGACCACTGGAATATATCATTAAAGCGATATATAAAAGCAATGTTTCATTATATATGCAATTTTTTTTTCAGTCAACATCGGATGCCAGTGATGATATAGAAAGCGCTCAGTCTTCCTCAGTAGATCTTCATTTTTCTCCTAGTCAAATTGCAAAAATTGTCCAGGTACATATATATTTATTAAATTATGTTACAAAACCCATTTTATGAAGTACAATTCATATTCATACATTTTTCAGTCAAGCATCATTATTTCGTAAAAAAATCCACACTCTGTTAAAAGTCATAAATTTCTTAAGTTTTTAGTTGTTGTGCTCAATCAAACCTCATCTTAAATTCATATTAAGTTTAAGAAATCATAAAAGTCTTCATAGGAAGCAGCACTTCAATTTATTATATACAACACTTCAATTAGCACTTTAATTTAATCATTCCTATATTACAAATCTTCAGGAATTAAGAACAAAGGTGCAACAAAAAAAGAAAACCTTATCGAAAAAATTTTTGGGGTTCAACGATTTTGATGATATTGATATGCCACCAGGAGGAACTAAAGAGTAAATTCTTTAATTTCGACTATTCTTCCAATTTTTATTCTTAATTATCACTTCTGGAATCAATAACAGTTCATAACCGTGGTTTACATTGAAGTTTTTTTCTCACTTAAATGGTTTAATTTGAAGCAAAAGGCAATCATTTCAAATAATAAAACCCTTATGACGCGCTAATTTTGTTTGTATTTATTCATGAATCAAAGATTTCTTTATTAGTTTAGCCAGTTTTAAATATATATGCTGTGTGTTCTATTTTTGAATTAAAGATGCAAACGATGTAAAGAACAATAACAATTCAAAAAAAAAAATTACATTTTTTATGCAGCCTAAAGCAAACATAAAACTTTTAGAATGCTCAAGACTGACTTACGCAGGTGTTTGAAAGAAGCATCATTATTGTCAACGATGACAGTACCGACTGCACTTGAGGTTAGATTCTATGATTTCAATGAAATTTGCAATAATTTAGTCGATGCTTTAAACTTTTTCCAGTAATATTACACTGTATGAAAGACAGTTTAGCTGATGTTACTTGTCAAACTTTAATTTTCAATTGAATAATATAAATTGGGATAAGACTCATTTTTCAAAGATACGTTCCCTCTTGTATCTTTCTGATTCCCGAAAACCCCTAAAAAGCAAGAAGCAAGTTGAATGCAATGAATACGACATATCAAGCTAAACAAAGCATCTTTTCCTTCATAAATTTATTATATAAATAGAAATCCTTTAAGTTGTTGCATGCGTTCTTGGAAGAAGGTCATA
This sequence comes from Wuchereria bancrofti, assembly GCA_005281725.1. Lineage (NCBI taxonomy): Eukaryota > Metazoa > Nematoda > Chromadorea > Rhabditida > Onchocercidae > Wuchereria > Wuchereria bancrofti. The sequence goes on from SSBO01000009.1 coordinate 10,301,379, forward strand.
GTGTTACAATGGATCCGGCATTTCCTAAAAAGCCACCAAATGCTTTTTCAATATTTATGCGAAAAGCAGGACATAGCAGATTTTCATCGGTAAGTTTGTTATTTTGGTATGTTTTCACTGACTTTTTACAAACACCTTTTAAGTACCGTAAATACCTTCTAAATTTGTACAATGAAAACAACTGCAATCTCAAAGTAAACGTTTATGGTGTTGTTTGGTTTTGTAGAAAAGAGGAAGTATTTGGCGTGTTAGAATGTATTTAGAGGAATTATTTAGATTGTTAGAATGAATTCTTTCATAAATTCTTTGTAATGTTCAGATTTTAGAATTACAATGCAATAGCACTGTCCTATAATGACTAGCACAGAGGGAATAAAAAACAGGGTAAGTAAGGAATAAAACATGAGTCTCACATGAGGTCTTTTTGTTATTGTCGAATGGAATATGAACTTTTAAAAACTTTTAAGGTTCATGCCTTGATAATTAAAGGACTTCAAGTTCATCTTAGGGTTTTGTATAGGTATTTTTAGGATGTAAGCGTGTATTAGATGCGAATCTTTTTAGGATGTAAGTACATTCTGGAATAATGAATCGAATGCAGCTGAAAAAGCAGAAGCAAAAAAGGAAGCCCTACAGTTAATGGAAAAGTACTTGTCAAATTTGCATGCTTACAGGTAAGTCTTTTGAACTCTATTTAAATGAATTGTAATTATATGTAAATAGGTCTGATCGACTTTGTCACTTGTGATCTTCTATGTTTTCTTCTCTTTTCAGAGAAACGCACCAAGAATTAACGCTAGCACATCGAAATTATGTGGATAATGCAATTTCGACTGCGCAGAAAGCCGTAAGTTTTTATTTTTGTTAAGTAAAATCTTCATTAAATATGTTTGTTGTGGCCGTTACTTGTTGATCTCATTTTATATTGATATAATTTATAAGTATTCCTATCACTGTTTAATTATTTCGTTCATTAAGTGAGTTTTTATAGTGATCAGCGATAATTTAAACCAAAATACCAATTTCGTAATAAAATATTTCAGTGTGGAATATTAAAATAATTTTTTGAGTTTAGATCGATAAATCAAAAGGGATGAAAACTAATAATAGCAACAGAAAATCCGTTAAGAAGAAAGAACCGAAAACAGCCTTCGATCTCTTTGCAATCAGTATGGCTAATAAGTAAGTTATGAAGTGATTTAAATATATGTTTGGTAATATGCTAAGATTTTTGTATTCCAAAAATATTCGATAACAAGAGACTAGCATGGGATCAAAAACAACGTATGAACATATGATAATAGATGGAAAATTTTAATTGTTCATAAAGCTACTTGTAGTAGTTTAATTTTTTATCCGAAAGCAGTATTAACCTGACTGACTTATCTATAGAGCAGAGAGAATTTTAATGGTTTGTGTTCATTTCTTCCTTATTTATATGTATGTGATTATTTTTGAAATTTAACTTCTTTTCAGATATGTTGATTTGGAACCCGAAAAACGAGAAAAAAGACTGCGAAAGAAATTTGATAAATTGAGCGAAGCCGAAAGAGAAATTTACGATAATTTGGCGGCAGCACTTTAGATTTAAATTCAATATGTACGTGTGAAATTTCTTGTTTTTTTTGGTCAAACAAAAGGTACAATTTCCCTTCCTCAATATTTGAATGCAGTCAGGTTAACGAATGGAAGAACAAAATTTGTGCTCGCATTTTGTTGGAATTTAGCCTAATGAATTTCATAGTACTTATTAGGTATAAAAATTCTTGGTCAGATTTTTATCGTTCATGCATCACAGATGTATAAGAGTCACACATTTTTCAAATTGTTGTATGAATTTGATATTGTAAATTGTATTTTTTTTTTTTTTTCTGATGAATATATGAAATATTGGACGAGAAACTCAAACAGCTTCAAGTTTGGGAAGGAGAGATGATTTTGTGGGAGCAAAAAAAGAAAATTTTCTAGAAAGGATTTGTTTTTACATGTTTCTATTTGATTTAAAACTCATTCAGTTTTTTTTTTTTTCTGTCAGGGGTAAATTAAATCGAGTAACGAGAAGCAGAGTTGAAGTTTCATTTATTACATTTCCGGTACAATGTAATTTTCATAAAAGTGGAAGTTCTTTCAGGATATTTCTGCTACAATTCTTATATTTTTATAACAGTACAAAATACTAAATTTTACTTTCCAAATCTCACTGAAATTTGAGTATCAAATACAATTTTTTCAATTCACTGCTTCTTATTTTATGGGATAACAATAACATTTGTTTTGTACGAAATTATATTGATTCTATTGTGTTACACTTTGTTATTTTTGTTGTTTTGATAAATTGAAGCGATATTTCGTGATTAATTTCTTAATAATAATTTGATGAAGAAATAATATATTCCTGCATTTCTTATCATTTTACTCAGATTTTATTAAATAACTAATTTTCATCTTTGCATTTTTGGTTTTTTTTCCTCCAAAAAAAAAGAAAAAATTCGAGAGCATATTAACAAATAATCCTGAGGAGATAATTTTATATTTTTCAAATGATCAAGGGAATTTCTATGCCAGTGATGATATATCAAATGAGTTCAATTGTTTGTCATCCATCTATTGAAAATGCTCTAATTGCCGATACTGAAAGTAATTACATTGGTTTTAGTAATTGTCTATTTTAATAGACGTAAATAACTGAATGTGAATGATTGCAATAGTAATATGCTATACAAAATATAAATTAGGACATTTTTATAGGAAAAAACATCGAAGAAATACCGATATCATGAAGGAATACATTTGATAAAGAAAGAAAATAGTAGTAGTAGTAGTAGTGATGATGATAAGACCATTTGTTTATTTCATAAAACTTTCTTTTTCTTTTTTTTTTTTTTTTTTTTTTTTTTGTTTTAAAACGATAAGCATATAAATGATAAGCATGATTGAATGAAATATTTTTTATTAGTTTAATAAACATTAAATATTTTTCAAATAAGAATGAATAAATAAATGGATAAGGAAGGGATATTATGTTAAGGATTTAAATTAATTATTATCAACATTTTGATAATATCATAGAAATTTCCTTTTCCATTTCCTTTATTCATAACGGCAACTTCATCTTTATTCTACAAGATTGTAAATAATGATATGCGTATCGTTTTATCTATTTTTATCCATCTATTTCTATTTTCTGAATGCTTTTGAATGAAAATTTATAATGTTGCCTTTAGATGCAATAACATTAAACTGATAATATCTTTTTATAAAATTTTCTCCTACTTTTTCCTTTTTTTTTTTCGCCTTTTATAAGTTAATTCTTTCTTCCTTCACTATTACTATTGTTCTATTACTTTTCAATATTTAAATTTTTAATTTTATAATTAAATTTCTATTTATTGTAATGTAAAAAGTAGATGCAGATTTTTCATTATGGGAAATTAATCATTCAGAAAAGAAAAAGTGTAGAAATTTGAATCTATCTATAACTTTAATAAATTAAATTTGTTGTAGTGAATTTTACTGAGTATTTGAAATGTGAGGTCAACTTCATTTAATCATTATGATAATCAAGGACACAAATATGTTATCGTTACTGCTACGAATTTTCTTCACTTATATTTATCCTTATTTGAAAATATACTATTCATTACAATAATAATAATAATAATAATAACAATGATAATAATAATAATAATAATGATAATAATAATAATGATAATAATAATAATAATAACAATAATAATAATGATAATAATAATAATAATGATAATAACAATAATAATAATAACAATAATAACAATAATAATAATGATAATAATAATAATAAATAATAATAATATATTGTTACTTCTTCTAATGATACTTTTCAATTAATTACTTTACTAAAATTCAGTTAATTATTTCATTAAAATTTTACTAAAATCTAAAAATGAGTGAATTATTTATAATAAAATTATTATTTATGAAAAATTATTTATATTTTTCAATTATATTCATTTTTATTCAGTGAAATGCTATTTGTTATGAACATAATTGTATTATTTATTTGTTCCTCACACATCTGCTAAAAATATTATGGTAGCATTTATATTTTAATTATTTTTTCAACTCTAATTCAATTATTCATTTATTATTTATAAAAAATTATAATTTTGAAAAGCAAAAAAAAAACAAAAATGATTTAAATTAATGATGTGCTATTTGATGCAAATGAAGACGAAGAAATGACTTAAAATTATAATTAAGCAGCAAACATTAGAAATGTTGCTTCTGCGATAGGTAAAGCAAAAATTACTTTTTTTTTTTATTTTTTGTTTATTTTATTTTTTTTTTTTTTTAAAGAGCAATCACTTAATTCTATTACGATGAGATGTGATAGTTTGTTCGAATGTTCATGTAAAATTTTATTTTTGCTTTACTTATCGTAGAAAATTTTATTTATAGCAAAAAATTTAATTTGCTAGATGAAATGATAAAAATAAGAGATAAAAAAATTTTTGTCAAATGGTGCAACTAAAATTGTTTTTTCCTCTTATTTGTTTACAATTAAAATTTATTTCAGTTTATTTCTTTTTCATAAATTCATTTCTGCCAATGGATCAATTGAATTCTAATTTTAAATATGAAATTTTTTTGTCATAAAAAGGATGAATTGAATTTAGAGAATAAATTTTTTCATTTTTAATTGTTAAAGTTATTGCAGAAATGAATGTAAATTTTTTAGAAAATTAAAGTATTTTTATTGATAGAAGGATCTAATGAATTTATTACGTGTACAAATGAAATGAATTTGTATTCAAATGGAAAAAAAAGGAAAAAGTTTACTTTGAAGATTTAAATGCATATCATTAATTAATTCGTATCAAAATATTTTCCAATTATTTTTATAAATATTCATCTTAGTATTTATGAAATTTCATTAAAAAAAAAGACAAATAAAAAAATTGTGAAAGGCAAATATTTTTTTCTGCATTTCTCTTTTTTTCATTGAATAATTTTTAAAACATGAAATTTTATTTTAAAATATATATTCATAGCTTTGTTAATGATAAAACAAATCGAAATTTGAATAGATGCACTTGTGCAATTTAAAAATTTTAAATTGAATTTTTGTTCTTATTTTTCCTTTTTCAATTTCAATTTTAAAAACTATTTGATACATCTTTAGCTTCTTTTTTTTTCTTTTCGATTTTTATTGAACCTTTAATTTATATGATTGGAGAGGAAGGAAAAAATGAAATTTATTGGAAATTCCTATTTTAATAGCATCAAATTATACTTATAGTGAAATGAAAAACAAACAAACAAACAAACAAACAAAACATTTATATAAGATAAAAAATATTTCAATAAATATTTCAAATTTACATGCATCTATTTATGGTATGCTTGCATATAAATATTGCATGCATGCATGCATGTTTGCATGCATTATCAAATTATTGCAGCATGCATTAATCGTTTTTTTTTTTCCTATTTTATATACAATTAGCAAAATTATTGCCTTGCATCATTCTAATTTTATCAAAGTTCAATTTTTTTCTTTCCCCAAGAAATGAAATGTTTGATATAATTCCTTCCTTTTTCATCATTAAAATGAAAGAGAAGAAAATAGAGTGAGAAAGAGAGAGGGAGAAAGAAAGAGAAAAGGAGTAAGTGAGAGGGAGAGAGAAAATTAAAAAAAGATACGTGAAAATAATTTTAAGATGTTGAGAAAAGAGAAAAAAATAAACAAAAAAAAAAGATGCAAACAAATTCATTTGTGAAACTTTTAACGGATGTCATTTGCTAGACACAGCGAATTACGGCTAATTTTCAATCAATCAATCAATCAATTTATTATTCATAGTAAGTTTTTTCTACATTTAGATGCATTGGTGACATTTTCTTCACTGTTTGTCAGTGACACTCAAAATTATCCCATACTTCTGCCCCTTAATTTTTATTCTTTTATCATTTGCTTCTTGTTTGTTAAATGATTTTCTTTTTACTATTTTAAATTTTATTATTTTGTCATTTACTTTTTGACTGCTAAAAAAAAATCTTTTCTTTTTTTTTGTTGCTAATTATTATTCTTAGAAGGTTTTTTTATTTTTATTTTAAAAAATTATAATTTTTCTACATATATTTAAATTTATAAAATTATGGATTTTTTTTTTTTTTGAAAATCCAATTTATTTTAGCTTCTTATTGTTAAAAACATTATGTTTAGAAAAAGTTTTTTTTTTTTGAAAAGTTCTAAGTTTGTATGTTATGTACCCATCAGAATAACTTAAATAAAACAATTTATTATTCAATATGCAATCGTTTTTTTTTTAATTAATAAGTATAAACATAGATTGGATAACATTGCAATTTCAGTAATTTTTTTAAAATAAAAAATTTCTTAATTTCTACTTCAGTTTATAAATCAAGAAGTACAATAAAAATTAATTTGAAGCAATAAACCAAACAATAAATAAATATATTTTTTTTTTCACTTTAATTTTTTCACTCTAAATTTGATTTGTTCCTGATAAGAGAAGGAAAAAGAATATAAAAAAAGGAAGGGAAAAAAACATAGTTAATTATAAAGAGTTGAACTTTTTTTTTCTCAAAATAAATAAAAGATGAAAGATTTGCTGGTTCACATATTTTAAAAAAAAAAAAAAAAAACTAGTTTTAACGTCAATACTTAATGAATCCTTAAAAATCCTTTCTTTACCCAAAATAATGTCTTCCAATTTACACGAAAATTATATTGCGAAATTTTAACACAAAATTTTTATAAATGTTATTAGTAAAGGAAAGAAAAAAAAAAATTTTTTTTTTTTTTCGTATAAAAACAGAGATAATTTTTCATAATTTTTCTTTGATTATTTATTATGAATAAAAATATATTTGCAAAATTGAATATTTTCATTTTGTAACTGTTTATTTTCAATTTGAATTAAATAAGTTGAAAATTACGAAAGAGAGAGTAAGAGAGAGAGAGAGAGAGAGATTGAGATAAAAAGAGGAGAAAGTGATAAAAATGAGAAAGATAAAATTATAATGAATAGCTCTTTATTCATAAACTGGTTATCATTACCGGACAATTCGAAGAATGTAAAACTATATTTTCATTTATCATAGCGTTTTGTTCCATTATGAATTTATCATTATTTATGTTAAGTAAAATCATAAGGTAAAAGTAAAAAATAAAATTTAATAAGATAATTTAATAAGATTTAATAAGATCATAAGGTAAAAGTAAAATTTAATAAGATTATAATAAGGTAAAAGTTAAATAAAAAAATTGAAGTAATATTTAAGAATTACTTTTGAGATTTGACTATTGCATTGTGTCATATACTTTATCATACTTTTGCAACAATACAGTGAATATTTCTTCATCTTTTCCTCTTCTTTTTTTCTTCTCTCTTATTTTCTTATCATTTTTATTTTTTTAAAAAATTTTTAACCTTTTAATATTTAATCATATTAGAACAGTAAATTTTGTAATATTTTTAATTTAAAAAATTTAAATTTCTTCTCTACTATTTTGTGAACTTTTTTTGTAATTCAAAGCAATCCCATAATTAAGTATTGTAATAAATGAGTAAGTATATTCTATTTAAAATAATTTAAAATAAATAAATGTAAAAATGTTGCATTTTATTTTAAATAAAATATTTTTTTTTTTAAAAAAGTATATTCCTTACAAGTAAAAATATTTCCATTTTTTTTCTTCTTTTTTTTTCTATTCTATTTTCTTATTGTTCTTATTGTTTTTTTATATGCAATGTTTATTTCATTTCATTTAAATTATTTTCCCCCCCAAAAAAAAACGAAAAAATCATTTTGAGATACAATTATCATAGAAGTGCTACTCATTTTTTTTTTACTCAAAAAATTTTCCATGATATTACATTTACTACTATACTATAATTTATAGATAAATTAAATAACTAATTTAACGTAAATTAGATTAACTAAAGTTTATTATAAAATATATAATATATTAAATGTTATATGAAATTTATTTGTTAACTATTTAACATTTTTCAAAAAAGATAAAGGAGAAAGTTTAATAAATTTAAATCTTATAATCAATGAGTGATTTCCTTATAATTTACGTTATAAATGATAACAATTATTAGTTAAATTGTAGCAGAATAAATAAATATATGCTGTAAAATTATTTATATGAGAAATTTTAGCTGAAAAAAATATTTTTTTTTTTCATTTTATAGTTACAGTATAACAAGTTTATGACTCATCATGACGCAATAAAGAATTTCATTTCTCTTTTTTTTTTTTTTGAAAATAATTCATTGGAGATTTTTATGATAAGAAATGGAAAAGAATTGGTGACATTGAAAAAAAAAAATTTTTTTTTTTTGTATCTTTTTTTTTGATAAAAATGCCAAATCAAATCACTGCTGGAAATAATTACATTTGATATATTAGCAAATAAACAGGAAAAAAAAATTTTTTTTATTTAGCAAGGTTAATCTAAGAAATCAAAATTCTGAAAACAAACTATTATAGGAATATATTATGAAAATGAACAATGATAATACAAATAAATAAATAAATAAATAAATAAATAAATAAATAAATAAATAAATGAAAGTAAAAGAATGATAAAAATAATAAATTAAAAACGAAATATTGTAAAAATAAATAATAATAAAAATATGTTTATAATTAATACTATCATGTCATTCATTGTGTGGGTAGCAGAAGAAAAAAAGTTTTTATTTGAAAGTATTTTTTCCAAATAATTTCCTACAAAACATAAAGATGAAATGATAATTTAAATTTATGTAAATAATATAAAGTAGATTTAATATAGGATAATAGAGTATAATATAAGTTAATATAACGTAAATTCTCCACATTACGAATAATTTTTGTAATTACGTTTGAATAATCAATTTGTTTTAAAGCATTTTTGAATAACCCATTATTTTATTATTTACCATCATTAAGTATTCAATTAACAGTATTCAATTAACATTAGGTATTCAATTGGCAGATATTCAATTAATATTAAGTATTCAATTAGCAGTATTCAATTAACTTTAGGTATTCAACTGGCAGATATTCAGTTAATATTAAGTATTCAATTAGCAGTATTCAATTAACATTAGGTATTCAATTGGCAGATATTCAATTAATTTAAGTGTTCAATTAACATGAACTATTCAATTAACATTAGGCATTCAATTGGCAGATATTCAATTAATATTAAGTATTCAATTAGCAGTACTCAATTAATATTAGGTATTCAATTGGTAGTACTCAATTAATTTAAGTGTTCAATTAACATGAACTATTCAATTAAGGTTAAGTATTCGATTAGCAATTGAAAAATTTTTTTTTATAATGTAAAATAGACGAAAGAAAATATTGTATAAGAATTATCCAGTTATCGATTAATTTATAAATTACTATAGGAATTTCAATATGATAATTTGTGCAATCTATGTGATAACAAAATATAAGTGCGCAAACTGGTTAAAGACACTGCAAGTGTCAAAAGGGAATCAAATATACATTTATGGCAAATTTTCAGTTGTCAATCAATATAATTGTCATTATTTGGTTGACAATTGATAATAATTAATATTGCTTTAACAGTAGTTGGAGATAAGAAAACCATTATTCGGCTTGTACTGCCATTATTGTTGTTATTATTATTACTATTGTTAATTATTATTATTATTATCATTATTATTATCACTACTACTACTATTATCAATTATTTATTACTATTTTTATTACTAGTTAAAAGAGTAAATTTTTTTCTCTCATCTAATTTGAACTACTTATTATTATCGTAGCTACTTATTTGATTGATAATGTACTTTATGATTTGATAAGTTGAACTTTTTGAAATTATTAATTGTTTTTTTTTTGTATTTTAGTTTCATAATCAGTGATAAGAATATGAGAGAGAGAAAAAAAAAAAGGAATGTAAATGAGATGATACGTCCGAAAAAATTTCTATATATTGTCGCTTTTTGCAAATTGATAATTTATTTTTAGAATGTAATTTCAAAAAAAAAAAGAAAAAGAAAAAGAAAAAAAAATGGTGGAAAATTTGGAATATTTTTATATTACGTTCAAATTGCAGTACTAACATTTTTGTAATGTCATCCAATCATTCTCAAACGTTCCAGTATTCAAGTTTGAATAAAAAATTTTTATTGTTTTTTTTTCTTCTTTTTTTTTTCTGTAGATACGGTCATATAATTACCATCAAAAGAAAACTAAAACTAGAAATTCAAGCTTACACAACGTTTAGTTCAACAAAATTTGATGAATATGGTAGTTTAATTGAGGTATACAGGACGATGATTTTATAAATGATTATTTCAAGATGTATTATAATAATTTTTCTTTTAACCACATTCTTTATTTTGGATGAAAAAAATTTTTGATTATTATCAAAATATACAATATATTTGATAATTACATTAATGCAAAAAAAAAGTCAAAAAATAAGTTTTAAAGTTTAATGAGAAAATTTATAAATTCTTTTTTTTTTTTCTAACTCTAAAATTCTGGTCTGACTAATGGAAAAAATTTGAACATAAATATAATTTTAGAGCTATTTTAGGGAAACTATTTTTAGATAATAATAATAAGTAACATTTTATAATAATTAAGAATTTCCTGTTAATCTTTTCTCACATATTTCTTTGATTTTAATTATTATGCTTATTTATTCATGCATGCACAGTGTTAATTTTATTTTTTGAATTTGACATATCTTTTAGAAAAATGTTGATTTGGTCATATGTGAATATTTAAATGCTTCTTCTTTCATCTTTTAAGTGATGAAAAAATTGATAATTAATTAAATTAAATTTCAATTTTGCTTTTTTTTAATAAAGTATTGAGTGGATTCATTAGGTAGAATTAATCATTTTTTTTTTCTCATAAAATACGTTAAATTTGGTAGATTGTTGCTTAACAATTCGATATAAATTCCTGTAAATTTCGATTTTTTCTTTTTTTTTTGTTTCATGAAGCATTAAGCCAATGATATCGTTGAATTTGAAATAGAATTTGTCATTTTAAATTTATTTTTTTTTAGATTTCAAATTTTTTTTTTGTTATATTTAAAATTATTAATATTAATTACATGTGTAATATTTGATTAAGATAAATTAAACTTATACAATACATTCAAGATAATTGCGCTATCTGTTGTGTACTTTTGAGCTTTTACATGAATCTTACTGAGCAGATAATATTTTTGCTATAATTAATATCTATAATTCAGAAAAATATATTAAAAAAAAAAAATTCTTACTGATATGGCAAATATAAAATGCTTTTTGCAATTAGCCTAATTATTTAATTATCATTTCTTATAAGCTATTCTCTTCATGTGATAATTTATGTGATAATTTTCAGATTCTTTTTTACATATTAACGTATTTTATTTCAGTTTTGTATATTTTATCAATTATTATGCTTCAAAAATAAATAAATAAATAAATAAATAAATAAATGAAAGGCTTCTATTAGTTTTATCAGCATTCATTTTTAAACATTTCATCGCAATAAAATTCTTATCGAATTTTTCCAATCTTTTTCACTCCTTCTCGTGATTATTCTCCTTCATCGGCAAATCTTTTTTTTGACACATTCGTTTTATTTCGATGAAAAATGTTTTGTGAAATTTTTTTTGACGTATGAAAAAATAATGTGAACGTTAGCTAGTGAAATAATTTATGTTTAATAAGTGATGCAACAACTGAAATATATTCAATAATAAATCTTGTATTTAGTTAAATTGTATATTTAATAATAAATTGTTTATTCAATAATAAATCGTGTATTTAATTATAAATCGTATATTTAGTTGTAAATCGTATATTTAATTATGAATCGTACATTTAATTATAAATCGTGTGTTTAATTATAAATCGTATATTTAATAATAAATCGTATATTTAATTATAAATTGCATATTTAGTTAGAAATCATTTATTTGATTATAAATTGTATATTCAATAATAAATCGTATATTTAGTTGTAAATCGTATATTTGATTATGAATCGTACATTTAATTATAAATCGTGTACTTAATTATAAATCGCATATTTAATAATAAATCGTATATTTGGTTCTAAATCGTATATTTGATGAATCGTACATTTAATTATAAATCGTATATATAATTATAAATCGTATATTTAATAATAAATCGTATATTTAATAATAAATCTTATATTTAATTATAAATCGCATATTTAGTTGTAAATCATATATTTAATTATGAATCGTACATTTAATAATAAATCGTATATTTAATAATAAATCGTATATTTAATTATGAATCGTATATTTAGTTAGAAATCATTTATTTGATTATAAATTGTATATTCAATAATAAATCATATATTTAATTATGAATCGTACATTTAATAGGAAATCGTATATTTAATTATAAATTGTATATATAATTATGAATCGTATATTTAATAATAAATCGTATATTTAATTATGAATCATATATTTAGCTAGAAATCATTTATAAATTGTATATTCAATAATAAATCATATATTTAATTATGAATCGTACATTTAATAAGAAATCGCATATTTAATTATAAATCGTATATATAATTATGAATCGTATATTTAATAATAAATCGTATATTTAATTATAAATCGCATATTTAGTTAGAAATCATTTATTTGATTATAAATCGTATATTTCTAGGAAATTTATATATATTCTTAGCAATAAATAATTACGATTATGCTTTTTTTCTTCACCAAACTTTTTGTCATCTATTATAATTACATTAAATATTAATTGTGAAAAGAAAACAAATGATTGTTATATAATGATGATATGTGGTTATGCATAGCAGATTTTTTACATCTTATTTAACAAAAGAAAAAAAAATTTTTTTTTTTTTAGGTGATCAAAGAATCAATCAATCTTCGATATTGACAAAAGAAAGAAAGAAACTACTTAAATTAATACCATCGCAAAGTCTGAATTATATTTTACTGATGAGAAAATATCTTCAAATTCTTTATACCTGAAAAAAAAAAAAGCTGTTGAAATTTGATTTTTTTTTTAAAAAAAAAGAAAGGAAGAAAGAAACGTATAATAATAAGAAAATATGGCGGAGCGAAATGTCATTCCAGTTGATTCACTATCACATAAACCAGTTGAATTATGGCGCAAATATTTGAAACAGGGACGCATTTCCGAGCCAGTTAAGCCATTGAAGTAAATTTTTAAAAAAAAATTCCGCTTCAAATTTCCATTAATTATCACAAAATTAATTTATTCATCTAAAAAGATTTCAATAATTGTTTGTCATTATCAGTTCAATTATAATTATAATTACAATCAAAATTTTTGATTTTTACAGTATTAATAAAAAAGAAAAAAAGAAAATATTACCTTGTTTGAAAATGAAATTACTATTCAAATATAAGTATATCAGTCATAATTTTAGGCTTGATACACCAATTTTTGAAAATAAGGTACGATTTGTTTGTATTTCGGATACGCATGAAAAAATGGAAGAAGTACTACCGGTAATACCGGACGGTGATGTTCTTATTCATGCTGGTGATTTTACAAATTATGGTGATATTGGTGAAGTAATCAAATTTAATGCCCAAATTGGTACATTTTAAATTCAATTCAAACTATTTATATTTATTCAAAATTATAACTGACATACATTTTGATACAAATTAATTTTATTTTTGATTTACTAGTCATTAATGAATAATTTTATAAGAGATAATATAATAAGTATTAGGAAAGGAAAAAATTATTTAAAGAAAAACATTTAATCTTACTAATATACTAATTCCTTTCTTTTACTATAGCTATAAAATCATTTCAAATAGTTAAAAAAAAAAGAAAAATTATTTTGAAAATTTCTTTTTTAATAAATTATTATTCATTTCAGGAAGTTTACCGCATAAACACAAAATAGTTGTAGCTGGAAATCATGAAATTGGTTTTGAAGACGGTGAAGAATTAAATGAAAAGCAACTTGCTGGCTTAAATATGCTTGGTATTAGTAAACCATATGAATTGCTAACAAATTGCTCTTACTTATGCGATCGACAAATTGAGGTTTTTCATTTCTTTTTTTCCTTTTGTTTACTTTTGTTTTGTTTACCTAATTCATCATCTGTAACCTTTATTAGAAGAGAAATTAATAGATGACAATTTGATTATAAGATAATATATATTTAATTTATAAGTTAAGTTAAATAAATGATGATAAATAAAATGAAAGATGAGAATATCAAAAAGTAAATTTGGAAGATAAAATGAAAATAATATGCATGTTTTTTTTTTGTTGTTTAAACTAAAGATATTCTTTTTAAAACTAGAAAAAAAAAGCAGCCTTTGAAATGTTATTATTTCTTCTACCCATTTCTTTCTTTTCTTTTTATGTTTCTTAAAGTGTCGACATAAAAAAAAAATATCTGATAATTAATTAGATGAAAGATGAATGAACCTTCGTTGACATCGATGAATTCATTATTTGTTCCATAACAAAAGAAATAAAAAAAAAATTTTTAATGAAAAAAAAAGAAAAGAAAAAAAATCTATCATAGCATAAATTTTACTAAATTATCCTGTACAATTAAATTTTTGCAAATAATCAATCAAAATCTTTTACTGAAAAGATTTCAAAAATTTTTTCTTATTTCATTTTCCCCTTTTTTACTCGTTCTCTTTTCATTCCAATTTCTAAATCATTTTTACTTCGCATTTTTTATTTATAATAAACAAATAATAATTAGACTATTAGAAGTGAAAAATTATAATTGTATTTATGTAAATTGATTATTTAATAATTATTTATTAAAATATAAATATTTTTTAGATTTATGGCTTAACAATTTATGGCGCTCCATGGCATTTAATGCCAGGTTATTCATTTTATCGCTCACGTGGCCATTCAATAATGCAAAAATGGAAAATTATACCATCTAAAGTTGATGTACTAATTACTCATACACCACCACTTGGTAATTTTCTAATTTAAAATTATCATTTATCAATAATCATAACAAAATAACCCACTGTTTTTTTTTCTCTTTTTTCGAAAACATTTCAACTCAATATGAATTCATTTATTAATTTAATTCTTCACTTAAAGATTATACAATTAATTATGAAATAATAGTTGATAATTAATTATAAGACAATAATCTTATTATTAGCTTATCTGGGGTAAAACCATAAATAATGATTAAATTAGTAAATGAATTTTATAAACAATAAACAATACTTCTGAGATAAATTATTTTTAGGACATGGTGATTTTAATGCTTGGAATAAATGTGATGGAGTATTAGCTGGATGTGCAGATTTGTTAAATACAGTGGAAAAACGAGTGAAACCAAAATTTCATGTTTTTGGACATATTCATCAAATGCATGGTGTAACAACAAATGGTCATACCACTTTTATTAATGCATCAATTTGTGATCATAAATTAAGGATAGAATATGATCCGATCATTTTTGATATTCCTTTACCAGCTGGCTATAGTAAGAATTGATTTCTTTTTTCATATACACTTGTATATGATTTATGAAAACAATTTATGAAAAATTTCCAGCATTATTTGCAAATGCAAATAGATTTATTTAGTCTTTTCTAAACAAAAATATTCTCATATTGATTTTTCTGATAATTTCAAAAAGCGCATCGTGTTTAAAGTTATATTAAGAAAGAGGGATGATTTCAGTTAAAAATTCTCACAAATTTTAATTAAAAAAAAAAAAAAAAAGGAAAAAGACTTGGAAATTACTTGTCAAGAATGGCATGGTGATGTAATATTCTAGAAATATATTTGCTTCATTTCTGGAATGTTTAAAAATACTGTTTTCATATATGCATCCTGCATAAACATCAAAATAAAAAATATGCTTAAAAATGGTGAAGAAAATGTAGAGAAGAAAAAAAAAAAGTTGCTTACCTGTATTTAAACTAATGAGAATGACAGCATCTTGTATTGTGAACGAAAAATTTTAAATTCTAGAAAACTTGTGGTAAACATCATCCATTATTTTAACCAACTACTTACCTGTATTTAAATTTTAATTTAAGCTAACTAATAGCTACTGCATATATCATAAATATTGTTAACTTAAAGTAGTGATTTTATCCAATATAAATTAGTGGTAATTTTTTCATACACTTTCAACTGAATCAATACCTGAATTTGAAATGTTGAAGAAGTGTAATTGTGATGTGAGCTTTAACCGAACACATAAGTAATAAAACACATAAAACAGGAGTTAAAATCCACCGAAAATCATCGGATAAACTTATAAAAATAAATTAACGGATCAGTAACACTTCACCTGCATGACAAAAACACTAAAACAACACACGAATCACTGGTAAGATTTAGAAAATAAATAATTTCAATCAAAATTCCAACCAGTGAAAATAAATAAAACAACAGATTGCAAAGGAAATGATACATACAGGAATGCAATATTCTACAGCTACTTTCAAACAAACTACAGCAATCCTAACTGGATGTTTGCGTATAATATCGCCTGTACTTGTCGCCGATATTCATCAGATAATATGTATTAGGAAATAAGCTGAATTCATCCGTCAAATTATTTCTCACACCTTCCGGCCTGTATGGAGCTGAAACGAACTAAAATCTCAAACAAAAAAAAAAAATTCTACATGAGACAAACATTTATAAACAATTATAAAAGTAATATTATAACAGTAGCATACTGTCACATGTATTTCAATGATTGTATTTAGATTTTTCATTAGTCAAACTCTTTTATTTCTATAAATACGTACGAACTAGAAAAAGAATTCAAAGTCTCGAGAGACAAATACAGATATTCCAGAAAATATTGTACCTGCACTTGACAGAAGTTTTTCCCTAAGAGCCAAAATTTCGTTATAACGTTTTGGATGTACGCATAAACGTTCTTCCAATAATGCTACAGCTGCATTTGCGCTCTGTTTTATTTGAGTACACTGATCTCTAGTATCTGAAAAATATACAAATGAAATTGACTGAACTGATTTATATCGATTACATCAATTCCAAATCAATCAAAAAATTAAAAAAAAAAAAAAGGAGAGAGTCTCAACCTTTTGCATTATATTAAATTAAAAAGCTTATGAGGAATGATACTACAAAAGCTAGAAATTCCTAAAGAGAATAAAGGAGAATAAAACGTAAGATTTTCAAGCTTTATTTCACTATCTTAAAAAAAAAAACAAAGGAAAAAACCTGGAAGAAGTCCTAGGCGCGAAGAAAAACAGAAACTACTAATACCTGATATAAAGTCACCAACCCTTTTCCAGTATTAATATTCGAGCAGAAAACATTGCTGCAGCTGCTCCGCTACCATATGAGAAAAATAAAAGTCGCTTGCCGCCTAAAGTGTTATCAATCGGCGAACTAAAAAAACAGAAAGTGACAGCTAGTGAAAAACTTTCACTATTAATTTGTTTTCTAGTAAAAAGCTGTTCTTTGTTTAATTAGTAGTGCAATAACTGGTTATTGGATGGTACAAAATAAAAATTGAATGATAGCGGTTAAAAACAAAAGAGGCAAAAAATTTTCCAGGAAAATAAGTATGAAATATACAAAGGAAAAAGTACATAAAGCAAGAGCTGCCAAAAATGTGCATAATACACATTCTTAAAACTAGTTTCACCTAACGCATCAAGAATCAACAACAATTCCTTCACGTTCTCAAGAACGGGTAACATAATACACTACAACATCAGCTGAAGAAAAAAAAAAAGAAATATCTTGAAACTTGCCAATAAAAGAAAGAAATCAGTTGCAAATAGAGTGATGCTGTATATGTATTTCCAATTCGACGATTAAGTAACAAAAACGGTTCAGTCTTCTGAGCCCAAAGTTTTGCGCTTATTTGTGCTGTCATTTTTGCAAAATCACGACTCATATAATTTAATTCACGAGGTTGAAGTAAAAATCTGAAACATCAATAATAGTAAACAATATATCCTTTTAATAATAAAACGATTGCAAAAAGGCTTGCAGAAAGGCTCCCATTAGATAATAAAGAGAATCGTTCGGAAATTTCTTTTTAATTCTCCCTTATTTAAATCGATCAAACATTGTTTTACCGAATATTTTATGTGTTACGAAGAAGAAAGCTTTTCAAAACCATAAACAATTAAAATGCAACGAATCTCATTATTTCAAAATATATTACTAACAAACAAAATATATCACTAACAAATATATTCAAAAATCTTAAAAATCTAACGCTGAAGGTTTGGCCCGTATGGTATCTGTCAAATGATTGCTTAATCCACGCTTGAAATCAGCAAACGCCAATACACCAAAGGCCTTTTGAACAAGACGAGTAAACGGACAATGAAAAAACATAGCATCGAAATCCGAAATATTCACTACTGAAATTAAATAATATCCATCAATCAAATTCTGACTTTTAATTTGAACTTAACTCAGCATCATTTGCTCGGAATATTGAGAAAATGGAAGGCAGTAATTTTTTATATTCTTAAGCTCAAATACAAAAACACATACTGCAAATTTCAAAAATCTAAAACCTTCATTTCTTAATTTTTCAGCCTTTTGGCAGAATAACTTATAAACTTCATCTACAGCAGTGAGGTAAGCCTGTAAGCTGGCCTGTCCTTCGACAACAGGATACTCTGAAGGTACAGGTTGATTTGGTTTGTAGAAATCGTAAACATCAACCATATACGTCGCACGAAGCCCTCTTTCAAACGACAATACTGCATTTGGACCAACTAAAGCTGCAAAGGCTCCAGCTCCTATAACAAAAAAGAAAAAAGTCAAACTTTAATAAAAAGGTCAATCATGTAAGACAAGGAATAAATGCTTCATCTAAAGTGAATTACTTCATGACAGAGAACGATACCTCATCCTCAAACTGAAGATTCCTCCTACCACCGTTTTTTCGTCTATCGATTGCTTTCTCTACTTTACCAATCAAATTCAAAATATTCAAAACTGAAATCCTAAAAGCCAAATGGTTCTGCTTATGATCATTTTAGTCTGTTTAATAATATTTTATAACAGAATACCTCCCGTACATCGTGCAGGTCCAGCATCATAAACTGCTATATCTGCCATAACGACAATTGCAAACCGCTCTGAAATTAAACGAAATTTATAATAACGTATCGTTTGCTCGATAGGTATCACATAATATCAGGAGAATACAATCTATAAATTACTCACTTTCCAATTCCCAATTAGCATAAATCCAATCAATGGCATGAAATAATGCTTGAGTGCCACCGTAACATGCATTTTTCACATCAACTCCTTCGATATCAGAATTCTCCTCGAATAATTTCATCAGTGAAGTTTTGACACTCTTGCTTTTATCAGTTAACGTTTCCGTTCCAACACAAAGAAAACCAATATCTTTGGCAGAAAGCTGCAACATACAGTTTGTGAACTTAATTATTAATAGTATCGTCGGAATTCCTGAATACATTATCTTATTAAAAGTCCACTGTATAGTATCACTTAAAACGTAAACTTATAAACTTCTACAAATAATCGTAAAAAAAATTCAATTCATATTTTTTTTAGTATAAAGATATTGCAAAATTAAAAAAGTAAACTACATTACAGGTGCACAGAACAAAAATTATACATCATAATTTTTTAGTAATTTCGATACAACTGTTAAACAAATAGACGTAATATCTTCGTGATCAGCACAGAAACTCATTTCATCTTGTCCAAGCCCAATGGTATATTTGCCTTTCTCAACATTGTCAAACTGAAAAAAATTTCGAAAAAAAAAATGCTATTTTTGTGTTATATAAAGTATATTATTTTAAAGAATCCTTTTAAATACTTTCAAAATAGGTATATATGAAGCCAACAGAAAACAGTAAATTAGGAAGGGAAAGTGAAATAGCACGAGAACAGGGAAGAGAATAGACGAAGAAAAGGAAATGACACGATAAGATAGTAAAGGAAAAAAAAAAAGTCGTTGGAAAAACAATGGAAACAATTTGATAAAAGTTAATCTTGAAATCATATCATACAACGGTAAAGGCCAATCATAAACAAATACCTTAACATGAACTATACAAGTATGAATGCTAATAAAAAAAAAATGAAGCTACCGTTTCAAGATCCTTCTGGTTTATATATAATTTCGGAATATACAATTCTATACCACGTATGCCAACTTGATCCGCTAACCATAATTCCCTTTTTGGCTTCATTTTAGAAGCTGAAAGAAAATCACAATATGTAAATATTATAAAATGTAAGGACAAAAAAACAAAACAGTAAAATATGATAATTTTTGCAAAAAAAAAAATTCTCACAATGAACAATTTAACAATTATCTTCTCAATTATAACTTGCTAATAGTGTTAATAAAACGAAAACAGAAAAAAGAGTTAATAACAACATATGTTAACTAAACATATTACATAATTTATAATGATACATAGTACACAAAATAAAATGTCCTAAATTATTAATTAATTAAGATAGAATTTATAAAGAAATCTATAATAGCTAATTAGTCTTAAACCTTTAACTTAAGAAATATTAATTGAAAAGAACTAAAGATTGGAACTAATCCTATCAAATAGATCACTACAATTCGAGAATATTCGCTCTATTCTATTTCTTCGAGAGTACATCTTATTTATATCTTACTTACTTACTTTATGCTTACTTTACAGCCGAAAGTGATTGATACTTTTAACCATTACTATAATAAAAAACTCTCTGCTATTTATCTCTTTTATAACTTTGCAGAAGTAAATACTCTTTCGAAACTTTCAATGATATCTCTCTCGTCTCTTCATCTTTCTCTTCTCATTCTTATATCACTGCTCATCTTTTACTCTCTCATTTCTCTTCGTTACTTATGCAATCATAACAATGACTCATAAATTCTTAATGATCTTTTCTCCTTCTCAAAATACAATGATATTTTTCCTCTCATTCAAAATATTTTCATTCCGTACAGAGTTACAATTAACAATTTTACTCTAAAACTTTAAACGAATTACTTTAAATGATTCATTTTGAAAAAATCCATTTTAAAAAAATTACTCTAAAAGGATTACTTTAAAGAATTACTCTAAAAGATTCACTTTAAAACAATTTACTCTAAAAAGAATTATTTTAAAAGATTCACTTTAAAAGAATTTATTCTAAAAAAGAAAAGGAATACTCTGAAGGAATTACTCTGAAAGAATTACTCTAAAAAATTTAGTCCAAAAAAAAAAAATTTTTTTAAAGAATTACTCTAAAAAAGTTGAATTATAATAGTAGCAATTAGAATTACTCGTAATTTTCAACATAAAATTTGCCAATTAGCTAAGTTGAAAGAAAATTTTATAAAATAATCATTTGATGAATATGAATGAAATAGAATTGAAATGTCAAAATTTCATATTTTATTTTTGTCACAATTTAAAATTTGCAATAAAAAGTGCAGCACATTTTCCTGCAATTCATTACATTTAAAGTTTGAAAGAAAAATACAAATATTTCTTGCAAAGATTTTTAAATTCTTTTAAAGAAAAAAAAATTGAAAAGAATTAAAAATTTTCGAAAGATTGAAAAGAATTTGAAAAAAATTCAAACGTTTTTTTTTGCAAAGACTTTTGAATTGTTTGAAAAAAAAATTTTTTTTTAAATTATTTCCTGAACAACATTTTCCCATTTTTTTTTTTTTTTTTTGGAAATTGTTTTGTGATTATTCTACTTTATTTTTTCATTAATTCAGAAAATTCCAAGTATTTTTAAATATTGTAATCACATTAAAAGAAACTTCAAGATAACTTCAAACAAATCTGTTTAGAATCATTTTAAAATTTATTATTTTTGTTAGAACAATACTGAAATCAAGAATTTTTTTTTTTTTGTTTTCCTATTTTTATTTTTTTATTTGTATTTATTTATTTTTTTGTGAATAATAAAGATTTAACAAAGTGAAACGAATATAATTTTAAACTTTGAGAAGAATATGATTCAAGAAGAATTTTAGTATTTTTTTTAAGAATATTAAGAAATTGCTAAAAATTACACAAAATGCATCAATTTGAGTAATTAATTGAAATTTTTTCAACAAAATTTATTAAATTAATCATAATTTTGCTATATAATTTTGTAAATTAATGCGCATTTAGTTCATTTCAACAGCTTTTTTAAAAGTATTTTTAGACAAACTATTAGTAGTATAATCGTTTTAAATAAACGATAAATTTAATTAAAAAATTATTTCACCATTAAGTTTACTTTTTGTACGGTTGTATCCATTTATAACTTTTATCAAATAGATAATTTCAACATTTAATATAATATGTATCGACCTGGTATTAATTTAATTTTACATTAATTGTTACTTCAAAATTTACTAATTTATGTTTTGTTTTTTCACTTTTATTTTTTGATAATTTGTTCAAATTTTTCAAAAAATAAATTAATTTCAGGCGCTATACTATTTTTGATAGCAATTTTGTTAATTAATGAAAATGAGAGTACAAATTTGGATATTGCACTTGCATTTGCACGATATACTGGAGCTCTATTCACATTTGAGGAGGCTAATTTCTTTCTTTCTTTCTTTTTTTTTAATTTAATTTTTATTCTTTTCATTTTTTTTTTTAAAAAATAAATTTTCTTGAAACAAATTTTTTTTTTTTGTATAATTTAGGTAATTGAAGTAATGCCAAGTGTTAATAAACCATTGGATAATATTGCTGATGCATTAAGACTTTCACCGCTTGCAATAGCTATGGCAAACGAATTTGCCTTTAATATTTCTAAAACATTAATGTAAATTTTGATCTTTTTTGTTTTTTGTTATCTTTTATAGAGTGATAATTTGTTAAGGAAGAATTTGATTGATATGAATGATAAGAAAAAATGATTGGAAATACTTAGTTGATTGAATAGAAAACTGATAAGAGATAAGAGTAATATATCCTTAAAAGGAAGAAAGATGAAAAAGTTAAAAAAAAAAAAACTTAAAATGATGAAATGATTACAATAACAAATGCATTACAATAACAAAATAATATTAATTGGAATTTTAAAGATGAAAAGAAAAATATGAAATTTCTTTTTTTTTCACTAAAATTTTTCACCATTTGGTATTAAATAATTATTTATTTAAAGACACTTTTTTTTCTTAAAGATATTAGCAATTTAATTCATGTTTTGATGATTTTTTTTACATTGCAAATTGAATTATTTAAATAAGTTTTTATAGAAAGCAAAATTTAATGATTCAATTCAGTTTTCATTTTCTAAAATTTATAAAATAAAATTAATAATTTTGTAACAGTTTAATACTTAGAAGTTTAAATTTCATGCCAATCTGTATTAACAAGAATTTAAATTAAATTTTAATGCAATTTTTTTCTTTCTCAATTTGATTTGATTTCAGGAAAATGGCATTTAATCTTGTCATATTCGGTTATCTTATTCCTTCAGCAGTTATCATTTTAGTAACTATTATTACGTGTTGGTATATTCGTGAAGAAATTCGTAATCTTTATCCAATGCTCGTGCCGGTTTGTTAACAAATTTTTTTTTTTCGAAAAAAAATTAATGAAATAACAAATTAAATTATTTCCGGAATTTATGATTTGCTACAAAATAATAAAATTAGAAATAAATGTAGGATAAAAATAAAATGCAAAAAAAAAAGGCTCTAATATGAATAATTAATCATATGTTTTTTCAAAAATTTTTTCTTTTGTTTAAAAATAAAAATTTTCATAAAATTTCAAAAATTTTAGTTCCCAATTGCAAAACAAGCATGTGATCGGTTTCTTCAACAAATGGACAAAGAACTTATCAAAAAATTGAAGAAGAAACAGGAAGAGGAAATGGCAAAAGAAAGTATGACTGTAACTGACACTCAAAATACTTCAAAAATACGATGATAACATCATTTGTCACCATTGTGTCACCAAATATTTTAGCATATTTAAGTGATCATGAAAATATTTCAATTTATCACTTCAAATTTGATAATAGAAGTGGTATTAATGTCATAACAATTGATTCATTCTATTTAACTAATCCGTTTTAATTACAATTTAAATTTTACTAAAACTAATTCTAGCAAATAAAACAAATATTATGAATGTTTGTTTTCTTTTTTGCTTTGTTTACATTACAATAATTAAATATGGTTTACTTGTATTTGATCCGAAAAACCGATTCTAGTATACCAATATTTACTCGGAAAAGAGAATTATGAAGCTTTTTTTTTTTTTTTTTAAATTATAATTCAAAATATATCATAAACTAATAGCATTATTCGTGGAAAAATTAACAAATTAAGAAGTAGGTAATGAATTTTGAATAACTTTTATCAAATAATAATAAAGTTAAAAAAAAAAAACTAATGAAGGATACTGTAGCAGTGATTTAGAGGAATGCATACGGATGTTATTAAAATTTTTAACTTTTAGATGAAAAATGATATGATTTATTGTTTAGACCTGAAATACGATAATATTTCTGTCATTTTTTTTTTAAATCTTTTAATGATAGACTGAAATTATATAAATGTAATTGATTATTTTACTTATTTTAACTTTTACTTATTTTAACTTTACTTATTACAAATCAATTTTACTCTGAGCAATCTTTGATCATAATATAATTGAAATACATTTATAAATGATGAGATTAAACTTTCATAATTACTTACAAATTATTTTATGGGAAATATTATAAAATAATAAAATGTTATAGTTTAACTATGAATAATTTACAATTTAACTATGGGTAATTTTACATAAACGAACTGTAATTTAAGTAGAATCATTTGCATTAATTAAAAAGTACAAAATATTAATGTTTTTTTTTTTGAACTTTTCCCTTTTTAAAATTAAATTGCTCTTTTAAATTTAATTTTTTTTTATAATAATTTTCAATTCAGTATTTACATGTGCAAAATTAGACAAATTTACCACCTAATTAAGTGTAATTTTAATAATATATGTTGACAAAAATGATGTCAATTATTAATTATTAGCCAAAGTAATAAATAATGCATTTCTAAAAAGAGAAGAAAAAATAAAATAGTATTAGAACATAAATTTTCTATTTGTATCTTTAGCTAAAGCAATTTTAAAATTTCACAAAAATTCATTCTGCAATCTTTTTCTCACTTTCTCTCACCTTTTGTCTTTTTCATTTGTGGAATTTTTTTTGAAATTATATATTACATTTTCAAATGAATTAATCATGTTTGATTGTATATCAGCAAATGTAAAAAATTTAAATTAAACTGAAAATTTATGGAAAAATTTTAATAGCTTTATTGTTACTAGAAAAATTCATTTTTTTTTGCTATTTTTTTCTTTAATTGAATGTAATTTATAGTTAAATTTAAAAAAAAACACATATTTAGGAATTCAAGGAAAGTAATTTGAGCGATTAAAAGTTTAATCTAATAAAAAATGTTTTATTAGAATTAAATGCTCAAATTGTATTGTTTAAAAAATTTATTTTTCATTTAAAATTTAGTTTCAAAATATTTGAAATTTTTGAGATTAGTGCAACACTTAAAAAAGAAAAAAAAGACACAATAATATTTGAAAAATTTCGAAAAACATTCCATAGCATAGATTTTTTCAGACTAATTATGAACAAAGTTTCATAATTTTAAAATTTTTTATCATTCATTTTGACATATTTGTGTTAAAATATGTTAGCCAAAGTAATATTTTAAATTTATGAAAGCAATTAAATGACAACCTTTTGTTGCTATCCTTTCATTTCACAAACAAAAAAAAAAAGAATTCAATTTAAAAAAAAATTTCTTACTGCTGAGCATTTGTTGAATATCATCAAATTGCAATGCTTCCGATTCTATTTCAAATTTCTTTTTGTTCAAATTGCAAATAAAAGTTTCTTTCATGTTGTAATTTTATTATTTTCTATTCATTTATCATTCATCATATTAATTCATTTCAATTTCTATCATTATTTCTCGTTTTAGAATGGAAAATTTAAAATTGTTATAAAGCTTTTTTAAAAAAAAAAAAAAGAAAATAATTAAGCAAAAAAGATATTATCTTACAGTATGTTAACATCAATTCATGCAAATTTTTCAACAAAATTTATCAAATAAATGATTTGCAAATTGCTACACAGTAAAAAATTAAAAATGAAAAATAAAGTTTAATTTAAAAAATAAAATTTGTTATTCTCAATTAAAAGATAGTCTTATTGAAATTCCATAAATTATGCAAAAAAAAAAATTCAAAAATCATTTAGGAAAAAATAAAAAAAAGAAACAAATATGAGTTAGTATGTTTTGCATAAAGAAAAAAATATTCCAAATAATGTGACAATCCTTATGACACTTTACAATTTCAGATAAATACAATAGTTATTTGCTAAGTGATTCGAAAAATTAGCTATGATTAGATTAGCTATTGAAAAAATCTTGCAGATTTGATAAAAATTCCATTCCCGAACAAATGTTATCATGTGATGATAGCAACAAAATAAAATTCACAAATTCAATTGTTAAATATCAAATAAACAAGCACAAATTAATAAATAATGTTATTGTATGGTGATAACAAACAAAATAAAATTCACTAATTCAATTATTAAGTACCGAATAAACAAGCAAGCAAATAAATAAACAAACAAATTAATAAATAATGTTATTGTATGATGATAACAAACAAAACAAAATTCACTAATTAAATTATTAAATGTCAAGTAAACAAACAAGTAAATAAATAAATAAATAAATCGGTGCCTAACAAAAAGAGTTCCGGTTGTTATTCCCGAAAAACTCTTCTTCATTTTAAAGTTAATTAGGTCTTTTATTAATTAGAAAAAATATAGAATATGTTAGAAAAAAAATTCTGGCATTCTTGTTTTCCGACAATTTGAACAAATTGATTTGCCAAAAATAATTTTTTGATTCTTAAAAAGAAGAAGAAATGCAATTGCATATGCAAAAACAAAATCGGTGAAAGTATTTTTTTTTTAAAGTTTAAGTTTATAAACTTTTTAAGTTTAGAAAACTAAAAAAAAAAATTTTCAAAAAAGGATTCTTTGTTTTTAAACATGCTAAAGTGAGTTTTTAACAGCCAAAAATTTATATTAAATTATGATAATTATCATTTTGAAGAAGTTATCACTTTGATATCTTTAAAGCATTTATCATTTTGTATTCACTAAAAATTATGAAATTTATGATAACACCGATACGATGGATATATTAGAAGGATATCAGACGTGAATTTGTGAATTTGATTAGCTGATAAGAAAATCTTATCATATAAATGATTGCATAACAAATTACTTATGTGATATTAAATATAATTTTTTTTGTGTAAATATTTTGCAAAGTTAAATTTTTTAATTCATAAATCATTGTAAAATTTTCTCTTACAATTATTACAAATGAAGCAATTGGTAAAAATTTGAATTGAATAAATTATCATTTCAATTTGTAAATGTAACTTTAGGTATTTATTTATTTCCATTAATTTATTATTCGCCAAAAAAAAGAAGAGAAGAAAGAAACAAATAATTTAATAATTCGAAAAGAATTATTAAAATTCATATGTAATTAATAACAAAAAAGAATTTTTTATAAAAATTAGAATAATAAATTTTATTAATCGAACATTTTTAAATATCTTCGCAGTGTTAAAATTTTCTATTCACTTCATTTATTTTCTTTTTTTTTCTTTCTTTTTTTAAAAAAAAAATATATATTTTATTTTTTTCTTTCCTTTCCTCTCTATTTTACGCACTTTTCTTTCATTTTTTTTTTTTTTTTTTTGATAGCATAAAATGAAAATGGAAAAATACTTTCAATGCTTTCATTATATATATGCTATATTCATATAAGCTTTACACATATATAAATAAAATTTCACATTTCCTTCCTGTGTACATTTACCTGTCTTATTTACCTGCCTTTTCTTTCCTTTTTTTTCCACTTTTTTATTCCTGTAAAATTTGATTTTTACATAAATTTGTTATATATTTGATGAATTGTAAGAAAAAAAAAATGAAAAAAAAGTAAGAAAAAAAAAATTACCCGAAATTATAAATTGTTAGAATAAATAAAATTTCTTTTAGTAATAGTAGGATTGACAAATGAAGGAAATAAAAATATGTCCCATTGTCCTATGCTTCAATAAGTTTAAACCAAATTTCCCTATTTTTTTTTTTTTTCAAAAAGAATGACTAATGCCTACTTTTATAGCTATCTAACACCTTTCCTTTTTTCTTCCACTATTTTTTCATTTTTTTATTTTATTTTTTTTAAAGCATACTAACAATTTATGCATTAATATTTAAATATGTAATTTCAATTGAAATTAGAAAAATTTTTAAATGCCACTAAAATTTCAACAGTTCTTTTTTCTGCTTGTTTGTTTGTTTTGTTTAAATTTTGTTGTTGTTTTTTTCTTTCTTTACAGTTCTATTAAACAGTCATTTCATCGTTTTACATTTTTCACATTAGTTTATTTGTAAATTATATTTTACAGTGACATTAAGTTTAAATTTAATTCTGATTCTTTTAAAATATTTTTGAAATTTTGCCTTTGATTGAAATCTGAAATTTGATTATCAAAAACAGAAATTTTGAGTTTGTATTTTAATTAGTGATTTCTTCTTTTCGAATTATGTTTGTAGAATTGTTGAATTATAAGCAATACAAGTTTGTAGAATTGTTGAATTATAAGCTTTGTTTTTCATTTTTTTTTTTTTTTTGAACTGAAATTTCTAGTTTGTAAGCGATGTAAGTTGTGAAAATTATCAGTTAAATTGATAAAATATGCATGTGTTAATTTCTAATAACCATTTCATTTTATGATTACTTTCCCTTTGTTTTCATTTTTTTTAAAGTAAGAAATTATTGTGTTTTAGGAAATGATTTAATTTCAATTATTTTAAAGATGCTTAATGATAACACAAATGTTTTGCAATTTCGCAGATAAAACAAATATGTTTTGAAATGATTAGAAAAAAAAAATACAAAGCATACTCTTTTTTTTTATCTAAAACGAACAATTCTTCTGTTGAAATAATTAATTTATTTTATTCTTTCTATTCACATTTTATATTATGAATGAAAGAGGAAAAATGAGTGAAAAGAAAAAATAAATAAAAAAAAAATACATAACATTGCTTATTACAACAAAAAAATTTTTTAAATTTTATACGCAAATTTTCTTTTTTTTGATCTAAATTTTAAAAGTTAAATTTTAAATTTCACTTTATCATAAAATATATTTGCTAATATAAAAAAGGAAAAATAATAGAAATAATGAGATGTAATTATTATCAAATAGTTCACATTTATTTGCCAATTTATTACTTTCAAAAGTTTTATTTTGCTATTAAATTTAACAATTTCATTGAATTGACAATTGCTAGGAAATGTTTCATCATTCTAACCTACAATTATGGCCAATGCATTACGATTTTATTGGCAAATTTTGGCTGCAATGCATTTCAATAAATTGTGCCAAAACAGGAAAGATGAAATCAAGGACATTTGTTAATGATGAAAGAAACTTTAGCCTAGGAAAAATGATCGAGAATAATCGACGAGTAATGAAAAATTTTTGAAGCGAAATAAATTGAAGTGTAATAGTTGAAAAGATCATTGCAACATTTGCGTAAAATATTTTAACAAAAAAGTTTTTAGATTGAAATTTGGTTAACATAATCATTGCTTAATTATTATCATTTCTAATCAATTTTTGTAACTTATAAAATGTTTAAAGCTAATCATTATTATTATTTTTGATTGTGATAAAGCTAACAATAAATTATGATAATTATGCTATCATTGTTTATTAAGATTATCAAAACGAAACTGAAGAATAGATGATTTCAAATGATTTAGCTATTTGTGATGATAATTGCAAATGATAAACAGAAAAGAATGCAAAAAAAAAAAATGAAAAATGATGATTTAATGATGATGTTTAGCTTTATGTCTTCTTCTTTGCTATCTATTATTCATTTCCACTGAAAGACATCATTTCAAAAAACTGAAAGGCATCATTTCAAAAAAAAAAAAAAAAAAAGATTTTTTAACCATTTGGAATCATTTCAAACTTATTGTACCAATGACAACAATACAAAGCTTAACAAGCTAAAAACTTTTTCGTTCACTTTACTATGCTAGCATGTTTGTAGTGTGCTTTTGAATAATTTGATATTTATGCATGCACCACTTCATCATTTTATCTTCCTGTTTCGCAAATTTGATTAACACTTGCATAAGAAATTTTCCCATTCATCATTATCATCATCGTCGTACATAACAATCAGCACTATCATTATCAGCGTATTTAATAACCAACATTATCATTGTCATAGTCATCGTCACTATTATTATTATCATCATCGTACATAACAATTACCATTGTCATTATCATCGTATTTAATAATCAACATTATCATTGTCATAATCATCGTCACTATTACTATTATCATCATCGTACATAACAATTACCATTGTCATTATCATCGTCATCATTATTATCATTATCGTCATCATCGTCATCACCATTATCATCATCACCATCAATCACCGCCATCATCACCATCGTCACTATTATCATCATCATACATAATAATCAGTATTATCATTATCATCACCATAATCGTCATTATTATTATTATTATCATAATCATCACCATCATCATCGCCATCACTATCATCATCGCACATAATCAGCAATTGTAATTATCATCATCACTGCACATGTTAATCGGCATTATATTATCATTATCATGTCAGTATTATCATCATTACCATACATAAATCAGCATCATCATTATCATTGCCATCATTATCACTGTAATTCTAACATCGTTTCGAATAAGCTCAAATCATTTACATGTATAGTCTTATATTTCTTGGCTTAGGCTTAAAAATTATGCATGATATTGTTTTAGCATTAAGTTGCGAAGTTCATGCAATAATTTTAACTGTTCTAATGAAAATTTAAAATTCAGGTAGTAATTGCTTGACTCACTAATTATAACGATTACTAATATGGTGTGTTTATTATAATTAAAGATTCTAAATGATAGAATCCCTATGTTTATCTCAACCATTTACAACTTAAATAATATTAAATTATTGAGAATCCAATTATAGCTTTTGAATATATGTGCCACTTAAATCGTTAGTTATAACTTTTTTTTGAATAATTTTGATTTATTTAAAAGAGTAAAGATGAAAAAAAAAGTGACGAAAATTAATCTAAACTATTGCTGTCTATTTGTTAATCATAACAGTTAGTAAAGCAGAAAACATTGGTAAACAAATATTTTTTTTTTAAAGTTAATTTATGGAAAGATTATAGTTATCAGTTGCAAATATTAGCTTAGTTTATGATGAATATTAATGATAATAAACTTTTTTTGCAATAATTTTTGCACTGCTTTTTTTTTTCTTTAATATCATTTAAGTTAATAATTAATTTACTTCTTTGAAAAAATGTAGCAATGACAAATATTACCTAAAGTAATAATAGGAATAAACACAAATATCAATTTGATATTAAAGAATAAGCACAACTACTATCATTATCATTTGTAAAATGATAATGATATCAGATTGTAATCATGTTAGTGTTAATAAGCATTTTAGTTTACTTTCCGAGAGTTATTCAATTCGGCTAAGAATTAAAAATACTAAAATTTGAGCAATGTTTTTTTTTAAATTATTTGCATTGCTTTGATTTTTACTGAGAATTTAATTTAATGCACCTAGTGACACCTTTTATGAATTTATGAATCACAATTATTCCTATCAAACTTACCTTAGCAAATTTTATAAGAGTTATTGTTCTCGTCTTCCAAGAAACTTTTTTTTTTAGAAATAACCTGATGAAAATATTAGTTACTTTAAAAATTTATATAATGAAATTTCAGAATTCTTTCAAATATTTACAAAGTTAACTCCATCAATAATTTTGTTTTCCAAAAATAATTTGTCCAATAGTTTTGATGTTTTGCTAAAAAAATTGATAACGAAAAATAAATTTTTCCGAACTCATTTAAAAAAATCCCAAAATAACTTTAAATTCTTTCTTATATTCATTGATAAGCTTAATCCATTATCTTTTTTGTTATCAGAATGTTTAATATCGTAATTATTTTATATGATAAAACTGTTCAACATAATGAAAAGTTGTGTTATGTAAAGTTATTTAGTATATTATTCAATTTCGATAAAAAATAAAATATTTTTGGGATACATTAAATTTATTTCTCAACTTTTCAAATAAAAATTGCGTGACTTTTTTTTTTAATAAAAAAAACACAAAATTTTATAAGCTTGAAATGATTGAAATGAAAGTATGAAATAAAAGTGCAATATTTACATTCGTGTTAATATTAGCACGATGAAATTGTGAATGAAATTTAAAAGCTTTAAAAATTTCACTGACTTAGCAGGTAAACAATAAAATACTGCTTATTTTAGTTTAAAAAAAGGCAAAAAAAAAAATTGAAAAGTTTGTAAAAATTTGAATAGAAAGTATTATTTCAATAATTTAGTAAAGTAATGATAATGGTACTACAGTATATTTAGAACATAAATTTAAATAACTTTTTTTATTTTTATTTATATTTTTTTTTATTTTTTATCTTTTAGTTTTTGAAATTCTTTTTTGTCTTTGTTTCATATTTTTTAGAAAGTAAAAAAAAATTAAAAAGAATTTTTTTTTACTGCTGTGTAAACTGACGTATTTGAAATATGAAAACAGAACCAATTTTGCTTTTTTATATTATTTTTAATGCAAATATCAATGGTTTAAACAGTACATTTCATAAAATTCTTCTTATCATTTTACAAAAAAAAAAAACTCTTTGAAAAATGAAATAATTTTGAATTTTACCAAATTTTGATTTCATTTCAAATTCTTTATAAAGCAAAAAAATTAATAAAAAAACTTAAAATTTGATACTTTTTTTTAAGAGAAAAAACTAAACTTTAATGCTAATATTTTTTAATATTAATTTAGTTTCATAAAATTTATTCTTATTATTAAATAATTAATCAATTTAGAATTTTTTTCTCTTTTTTTTGCACTCATTTGTATTAAATATTTAATTATTTAAGAAATGTTAAATTATTAATTTTGTTTTTCTTTTTTTTCTGATTATTTTCTTAATTTTGATAAAGTTATTATTAAGTAATAAACAATAATTAACCTTTGTATGTATGTGTGTATGTGTGNAATATTTTTTAATATTAATTTAGTTTCATAAAATTTATTCTTATTATTAAATAATTAATCAATTTAGAATTTTTTTCTCTTTTTTTTGCACTCATTTGTATTAAATATTTAATTATTTAAGAAATGTTAAATTATTAATTTTGTTTTTCTTTTTTTTCTGATTATTTTCTTAATTTTGATAAAGTTATTATTAAGTAATAAACAATAATTAACCTTTGTATGTATGTGTGTATGTGTGTGTCTGTGTATGTGTTCAAACAGACATTTATCTGTTCACCTACTTTCATTTGCTAATAATTTAAACTGCACAGTTGCTATTTGTTATCGGCTAGTTCAATGAGTACTGATAAACAGATCAGAATGAAAATTTTCGTGGTGAAAGATTGCAATCGAAGAGCAAAGAATCTTCTGAGCCTTCTTGTCCAAATTGATAAAATATTATCTCTAGCATTTGCCACTATCGCCATCATTTGCTATTATCATTATCATCGATTTGTATGTTAGCTATATGCTCAACCTATCCATCTTGTCTTTTTAGTAAACAAACTGATTAATTAATTGAAAAGAATAACAATCGGTCAACTAATTAAATTTATCTTTTTCAGTTATTCATTAATCTAGGCTTTTCAATTCATTTTTTGCCGATCAACAAATTGCCTTCCATTGTTTACTATCTTTTTTTTTATCATTTGTTTATACGATTATTTGTAATTTTATTATTTAAAAATTAAGAAGTCTAATTTTTGACCAGTGCGACATGTAATTTACCTTGTGAATAATATTAATTTTACAAATAAATCATAATTTTTGAGCAGTTTGCACATTTTAATTTAGACATTAAGGGTATTTTTTACAAGTGAAAGATTAGCTGATAAGTTTGTTCTTTTTTTTCGCTAAAGTTTGTTATCATTAAATGTTATCTTATCATAAACTCATTCATTAATTAATTTATTAATAATTATTTCAGGAAAAATAAACTATCACTGCATGTGGCTATTGATGCGGTTATCCGGTATTTCTAATCGGATATGATGCTAAACTGGAACTCTTCAATTAGAGATAAATTCCGGTTAAACCGCTTAAGCTCATCCATTGATTAAAACTATCAATGGAGCAATTACTTCATTACCGACGGATTTTACGTACATCGTAAGAATTTAATGAAGTTAATTCTTTTTTTTTTGCTAATTAAAATTTATTTAACGAATTTAAGAGCAATATTATCATCACTTCTTTCTATAATTCTATTTTATTATTTCATTTTGTTACCTCATTTTTAGTAGTAATTTTTTTTTCATTTCAAAATTTAATTTAAAAATCGAAATATTTTCTTTTTCTGTCCACTTACAGTAAAATAATTTTAAAAAAAATTGGAGATGCAAAATTTGATTAAAAAGGAAAAATGTTAATTTATATATTATCTTTCATTTACAAAAAAATACATTGTTATTTTGAAGTTTTCTGCCAACAAAAAATGAAAAAAAAAAAAACAAAAACAAGTAATATCTTTTATACAAAATAAACAAATGAGTTAGGGAAGTATCGAGATTTTCTCGAGAATTTAATCTAATAATTTTCCAGTAATTCACATTTATTTACATATCAGTTAGCTTCAGAAAAGAAAAAAGAAACTTATAAAATACATTTCAACATTTAAATTGATAACTTTTTCATTTAATGAATAATTTTATTCACTTGTAAATGAAAAAGTAATACAATAGGAAATTAATTTGCTTACATTTAATAAGTTAGATACGTTGGCAAAAAGATTACAGCGATATAAATTTATTGTTAAATAAAAGTTGAAATGAGAATGAAAAAAAAATTGTGAAAAAAGTTGCTTTTATTAAACAAAAATTATGAAAAAAATAACTTTTATGATTGACGTCTATAATAATTTTTTTTCTAAAAAAAAAGGAAAGAAAAATGAATTTTCTTTTCAAATTTGAACAAAAGATTTTGTGAAGGAAATGAGAAGATGAAAAAAAAAAGAT
Organism: Wuchereria bancrofti; assembly: GCA_005281725.1. Classification (NCBI taxonomy): domain Eukaryota; kingdom Metazoa; phylum Nematoda; class Chromadorea; order Rhabditida; family Onchocercidae; genus Wuchereria; species Wuchereria bancrofti. Next base: position 10,336,621 of record SSBO01000009.1, read on the forward strand.
AAATTATTATTCATTAAAAAAAAAAAAAAAAAAATGGATATTTGTATTTGATGAGAATAATATTCCTTTTTTTTTTCAAATCATTTGAATAGTGCATCATTCGAATAGCCAAGCTAATCGTTGCCATATCTTTGCTAGTTTGGTTTCTATCTTTTTCCATAATATATCAAGAAATTTCAATTTAATTAAAATTTTGTTTGAAGTTAAAATGAAAGCCTATTAGCGTATAACTTTAGAAGAATTACGGTAAACCTATTCATTGCTTTTCTTGAAATAAATTTTAATTATTTATCTATTATCATCCTTAGAGTTAGAATTAAAATTTGATCTTTTTTTCCTTTTTCACATTTGAAAGAAGAAGAAAAAAAAAAGATAATTTATATTATAGAAGAAAAAAAAAGAAAATTTATATTATTTATTATTTAAGCTAATCTGATCTATTTATATTCATTTATTTATTCAATTAAATATTTGCATCAAATTAAATAGAAAGCAAAAGCCAAAAAAGAAAGAAAGAATTTCAATTAAATTACTTTCGTTTACTTTTTTTTTTTCATTATTAAATTATTCCTTTTTTTTCTTAATCAAAATTAAAAGTTAACTTATGAATGAATAGGACGAATTAAGAAGAATCAAATAAATTCGAAAAAATGATAAATAGTGAAAGGTTGTTATTTAAAGTTTCTTATTACGTATCAGTAAACAAATTATACAAATATTTATTTATTTGTTTATTTATTTATTTATTCATTCATTCATTCATTCATTCATTTCACTTGGTTATTGTTATCAAATTTATCATTCATGGCTCATTAATTTTATCTTTCATATTTTGGTAGATTTATTTGATGATGCGTTATATTACTTTTTCATAGCATTTATCATTCCTATCTTCTTCTTTGTCATCTTTCATTAGCATATTTTTCACTTTTTTTTTTTTTAAATTGTATTTATGAAATTGAAATATTGTATTTATGAAATTGAAATATCCAATTAAATATCGTATCGTTTTTGAAATGTTATTAACCATTTAAAATAGTGTAAATGATTAATATCTATAATTTAAAATCTTTTTCAAATAATTAGTTTCATTTCTTTTCTATTTTTTAAATTATTACTTCTATATTATATCATAGTAATATATTAATATAAAATAGTACTTATTGATTGCAACACATTTTTTTTTTTGAAATTCAAAGTTTATTATTTGTCACTAAGTTAGTATTATTTATCTCTCAATTTATGTTAAACACAAATGAATTAATCATTAAGGTACTTTACCTGAATATTAGCAATAATTAAAATATGAAAATTTCATATAATAATAGTAATTTTGAAAATCCGTTTAAAAAAAAAATATTGTTAATTTTTGTGAAAAATAAGAGAAAAGAAAGAAAATGATTTTAAAAATAAAAAGTAAAAGAGAAACGAATGAATTTTCAAAGTAAACACAAATTATTTGCATCACATACTAATAACTTTTTTTTTAATTTTCAAAATACTAACATTGATTTCATTTGCTAATTAATCATTTTTGAGAAAAATTCTAATTATGTGACGAAGTGATGCTGTTATCATAGCGATAAGAAGTAATTTCGAATTGTTAGAATTGAAATGGGAAAGAATTGAATTGAAGAAGAAGGCAAGAAGTATAGAAAAGTATAAGTAATCAACAATACACCATCATTAAGCTAACAACTAAAATATCATTTCCGGACTATAAACATAAATCTGTTGAAATTTTAAAATGAAAATAATCCAATCCAATATCAAAAAAAAAAAAATATTATCCTATTTTGCTTGCTATTGTTGATTACTTGTATTAATGTATTAATTTATATGCAAATTAACAATTTCTATTAATTGTTATAATTTATTTATTATTTATGAATAAAATTGTATTAACTGAAAAGAGTAATGCAATTGAAACAAATCAATGATTTCAATATTACTATTATTATTGTTGTTATTATTATTATTATTATTATTATTATTATTACTATTACTATTACTATTATTATTAATGTGAATGAAAAAATGATGAGGAAGATAGGAATGATATTGATCATTTCAGTATAATAAATTGAAATTTAGTATGACTAATTTAGCAATTTCAATACTACTATTATTGTTGTCGTTATTATTATTATTATTATTACTATTACTATTACTATTATTATTAATGTGAATGATAATGAGAAATGATGTGAATGAAAAAATGATGAAGAAGATAGGAATGATATTGATCATTTCAGTATAATAAATTGAAATTTAGTATGACTAATTTAGCATTTCATATCATTTCCATTTTTCAATTGCATCAAACAATAGCTGCAATTTATTTGCATTATAAAATTTTTTAGCAAATATAATGGATTATTTCAATTGATGGATGATTTATTCAAGATTTTCATGGTTTATTCGAGATTTTAACACATGTGGAATTTTTTTTTTTTTTACTGATTATAATTGGCTCATTTCTATTTCATCACATCTTTATTCATTTTTTGTTTGTTTGTTTGTTTATTTTCTGTTTCTTTGTTTATTTTGATGCTTAAATAGTAACAAATTCACCTATTTATTATTTTTTTACTGATTATAATTGGCTCATTTCTATTTCATCGCATCTTTATTCACTTTTTGTTTGTTTGTTTTTAAGTTTGTTTATTTTCATTTTTCGTTTGTTTGTTTTTAAGTTTGTTTATTTTCTGTTTCTTTGTTCATTTCGATGCTTAAATAGTAACAAATTTACTATTTATTATTTTTTTACTAATTATAATTGGCTCATTTCTATTTCATCACATCTTTATTCACTTTTTGTTTGTTTGTTTGTTTTTAAGTTTGTTTATTTTCTGTTTCTTTGTTTATTTTGATGCTTAAATATTAACAAGTTCACCTATTCATTATTTTTTTCACTGATTATAGTTGATTCATTTCTAATCATCACATTAATTCTTTTCCTTTTTTTTTGTTTGTTTTTCAGTTTGTTTATTTGTTTGATTTTTTGTTTGTATGTTCATTTTGATACCTAAATAGTAACTAATTTACTTATGTATTACATTAATCTTATTTATTTAAATTTATTCTTCATTCAAATTTATTTTAAATTTTATTTTCATAACAAAATAATTTGAAGTAGAATGAAAAGAAAAAAAAAATCTTTTTTCAAAAAATAAGCAACAGATTTTTTTATTGACTTCTAACTTTTTAAATATGATTACTCTAAAGTTTCTAGTTTAATTCTACTCTATTAATTTTATAATTGCATTAATTTAATCGCAGATAAAAATGTCTACTAGAGTTTAATGTAAACAAATTTCACTGAAAATCATAAATAGAAATGGGATGTTAATTATTCATATTTGACACACGCAATTTTGCTCAACTTTCTTTTACTTTACTTCTTTATTTTTTCTTTCTTTTATTTTATTTTATTTTTTTTTTTTCAAAAGATAGCAAAAAGAAGAAATGAACCATAGAATTTTCCAATAATAAATGAAAATTATAGCCTCAGATTTTATTTTCATTTTTAATTCTAAAGAAACATGAAAAATGAATTTCCATTTTTAAACCATCGCTTTATCAATTGCTTTTTCTTCTTCACTCTTCACTTTCACATTATTATATTCTTCCAAAAAATGAAACAATCCTATAATTTGATAAAAATTATACTTTTAAAAATTCATAGTAATTAAATTGGAATTCTTTATAACATAGATTAATTAATTAGTTCAGAAATAAAACATATCATATCAGTTATACTTATTTATCATAATAAAACTTTAAAAAAGAAAGAGTGATCCTTTTAAAATTGTTGAAATATCCTTATTAAAATTGTTTAAATATCTTTAATCCCTTTGAACAATGCTTTTGAAATAAGATTTTATTCACATTTGATAACGTTAAATTGTTGACAATAAAATCAATTGACTAAGAGATCAATTGAAATTTGAAAATTTCTATCTCTTATAATCCTGAAAATATTGATAAGCCGTCACTTTATCTAAACAAAGTATCAATTCATCTAAACAGCTGATAAATCGTTTAAAGACTTTTCGATCATTATATTTCTTCTTTATTCTAATCAACTATTATTAGAACAAAATGTGTTACTTCAACTTTAATCGAAATTATCAATGTAAATTTAATCAAATTAAATTTAAAAAAATTTATATAATATGTAATGCAAAAGTTACAACAAAAAAAAAAATCCATAAATATATGAAATTCTGTTACTTATTCATCAAAAATATATCAATTTTATAATTTTCAAATATAATTTTGAAACTTTAAAATTTCAGAAAGTACATTTATCATTTTTTTTTTGTTTTTTATTGAAATGAATAACCATTAATTAATGATTACACAGAAATTCTTTAAAAACGAATAGTAAAATGTGCATAATAGCGAAATGGAAAAATTTTTGTCCTTCTTTTCCTTATTTCAACGATTTCATTTTTTTTCCTTCTTTTCTTCTTTCTTTTTTTTTCAAAAAGAAAATTCCATTACAACTGCTATATCATTCCAATAATTTCTTTTGTTTAATGTTAATCTTTTAAAATCACACAATCTATTTACAACTTTTGCCTATATTCTTCATTCGATGAATTTCTTAAATTTTGTGTAATTTCATTTCATCCTAACAAATTCACAATTCGTACACACACATATCATCAAATCTTTATATTTAAATTTTTATTTTAGGATGCTAATTTTGAAATTGAAATGTTTATAATATATTTATCGTATATTATGTTGACATATACAATATTTATAAGTCAACAAGTTATTGGACGCTGTTATTCTTGCTCTGGAACATGTTATAGTGAACCATGTAATTGTCAGGTTAATATTTATTTTTTTTTTTTTTTAAAAAAAATTGAATTTAAGGAAAAGTTTATTTTAGTAATTTAAAATTAAACTAACAAAAAAAATATACTGCAAAATTCTATAAAGACATACCTAACTTATTTATCATTTTATAATTATATGCCATACATATATAATTAGTTTAATTAGCTTAATTAGCATACAAATTTTGAAATGCAAAATTTTTATTTTTTAATACACACAACAATTATGATTGTGTCTTCTTTTTCAATTTGAAAAAAATTAATATGATGAAATAATTAATAAGAATTAATATATTATCAAAGTTTAAAATTTATTAAAAGTATTTACATAATTATTGTATGTATTAAAAAGGATTAAAATTAAAATTTTGATAAATTTCATTTTTTTTTTGTTTTGAAATTTCTTAGATGGGTTCCTGTGAATCAGATTATTGTTTTATTGAACGTAGACCAACCGATGAAAGAGGTCATTATCGGATCACGAAAGGATGTATTAAAAGGCCACCACGTACGCATATGGGTTGTGATTATGATCATTTTCAAGATCATATTTTATGCATTTGTCGAGGTTAATTAATTTTATTAATTTATATTTAATTATTATTTAAATATTTGTCATATATTTGTAATAAATTTTTAATCCCAATTAAACATAGATATTTGATCAATGTGAAATTCTAAACAAGAAAATGTAACATTCACACAAATTTTTTTTTTTTTTTAAAGAATTTCATTGTAATATTTTAATGGATAATATTTCATTATTGAAATATTTTATTTTAAATCATTGAAAAGTTTAGAAAATGATCAAAAAAAAAAAGAAAAAGAAGGAAGAAAGCGAATGAAAGAAATCGAAACTATTAGCTAAATATTTTGACTGAATTTTTTTTTTTGCTCTTTCATTCAGCTTTATTCTTCAAAAAAAAAATTTTTTTTTCTTTTGTTAATTGAATTGAATGAATTCATGAAATTTTAAACAGAAATTCTAAATTTGAGGAAGAGAGAAAAAAGGAAGTACCATGCAGTTTTTGCTTAATAATGAAATCTTTTATTCATTAATTTTAACATTAACAGATTTTTTTTTTCTTTTTTTGATCTAGCAAAACTAAATTAAATTATAAAAGTGAGATAAAGTTGAAAACATAGTTAATTTTTATTTGATAAAAAAGATATCAATGATATCAATTTTAATGGTATAGCTAAATTATCAATTTAATGAATATGAATTGCATTTGGAAAATTGCGCAACCATAAATTATGCATGAAATAATGGAAATTTTTCAAAATTGATATTTTCGTGAGAAGAATGAATCAATTAAAAATTATCAATGAAAAATTTTTAAGTGTTAATTAAAATTTTATAGGTGAATTTTGCAATGATATGATTTACATAAGACCGGTGCATCGACAAACTATTACATGTCGAAATTGTTCGGATCGTCAACCGGATTGTGGTGAAATATGCAGAGGACAGTGGTGCCATGAGGATTCTACAACCGGTAAAACCAAATTTTTTTTTTTAATAAGTTTAAATATTCATTTAACTTTTTTTTCAAAAGTTTTAATAAGTTTACGTCAAATTTTTTAATAAGTTTAAGTATTGATTTAAGTTGAATTTTTTCTCTTTTTTTTTGATGATATTACTTGATAAGAAATTGTAACGTTTTATTGTATAAAAATTAAATTAAAAAAATTTGGATATATTAAAAAATTGAAAACAAAAATAAAAGTCCAGATATTTTTTCAGATAAAATTCAGATAAATTCAAAAATTTTAAATTCAGATAGAAATAAAATTTCAGATAATATCTTTTTTTTTTCAGGAGCTGCTGGTTGCGGCTATGGACCACCATCGTTACCTTATTTTTATAAGGGACCTGAATTGTTATATTATCGAACACGAATGTGTGTTACTGTTAGTAGGTAAAATTAAATGCTTATTTGAACATGAATTTATTCTTATTGTATGAGCAAATTATTCGTTAATTTATCTTAACATATCATTTTGTTTATCTACAAGTTATTTTATTTAATTTCTTCTTATTTGTCTATCTATCTGCTTTAATAATTAAGTGTAACAAAAAAAAAAAAACAAAAGCTTTTCTCGAGAGTAACTCTCGAGAGCAAAACAAATGTATTTTTTGACACAGTAATTCTTTGACTTATGCTACAAATGAAATTAAAATTTAACAATTAATAATCATTATTAATATGATTTCGGAATTCATTTACTAAAAGTTTCTGTATCGAAAATGATTCTAACAAATCATAAACTCATATTTAAAACTTTTTTTGAAAGACATAAAAACGAAATTTTCAGTTTGACAATATCAGTGTTTCAGTAGTGATGAATTTTTAATTTATAATTAATAACTAAATTTATAATTAATAACTAAATTATTTAAATTGTTAATTGAATATACAATGTTTAGACAAATTTTACTATAGATTCTTCGTTTTTTTTAACTTATCATTTAACATCGATCAAATCAATTTTTTTCTTAGATGCATAAATAAGCATAAAGTAAGTTTATCAAAGCATTCATCTTCTAATCTTCTTATCACTATTTTCTTATCACAAATTATCATAATTATTATTATAGAGGTTCCAGTATTCCACGAAAACATTGCATATGCAATACGAATAATTGCAACGTAGCTTATAAACGTTCCACGCCATGGAATCATTTAGAAGGAACTACTCGAATACGATCACTATTTGTAAATCAAAAGTAAACATTTAAATAATTAATTAAATTTTATCATATCTTAAAAATATATAGGTATCAATTTTTTTTTTCATTTATCATTGTTATATTATGATATGATGGAATTTTTT